>CAJHQP010000749.1:0-155988 GCA_905132765.1 Moricandia arvensis | reverse complement strand
GATATAGTACTTTGGAGTTTAAAGCTTTTGGTTCTTTTTTTTAATGGAATATTACGTTGATTATGGTATTGGAAATATACTGGGAGCGGATTCATGTAAGCGTTTGTTTAAATGATACATGGTTGACGTTCACAAAAAAAATGGAAGACGGGTGCAGACCTGATTCCATACATGGAAACTGTAACGCAGCCCATGTCTGTGTAGCAAAAGTGCATGTGAACAAAACATGATTCATTTACATCTTGGACATATCTGTCCACTTTTATCCCTCGCCTTGCTAGATTATCGACGACCGGAATGGTTTCTAAGAAACGTTTAAACTTTTGAGCAGTTTAGAGTTCCCAAATCTGATCCTTAAGATCTAAACTCGCTTTTTGTGGTCAAACTGCCAGCTCTGATATAGGCCGGAAAGTATGGCAAGTCAGTAATACGATCTTTGCAACTGAAGCTAATGAAATTGTTGGCATCATCAATAAACCAAAAGGCACATCCTGATTTTGAAGAATATTCTTGTGGGATTATTATGATGATGCATACATAGGTGGGGGAGAAAGAAAGTTGGAGTCTGCGTTAGCGTTAAACAAATAGATGAGTGTATCTCATGGAACAAGGGAAATTCGATTCCAAACTTCCCTTCTTATGTGATTACTAGTCATTTGGCTTGGTTACACGATAGGCTTTATTAATTAGAGCGTTTCTAACTCTTACAATGTTCTATGTTTGAATTTTATAATGCAGTTTGGTCAACTCTTTTATGTGTAAACTCCTTGTTCAGTATTTTCTTTTTTTACTTGGTGATTTGGATCATGTTTAAAAGTTAATATGATTTTTTTTTTTGTTTGAGCTGATCATTTTTGATCCTTTGGCTGTTACTATTTGCTCTTGCTGTAATATAGACTAATTTTAACCTATTATTCCCTCCGTTCGTTTATAATTAACGTTTTATATTTCTGTACGTAGATTAAGAAATTTGATGCAATATTTTAACTTTTTTTTATTAGTGTTTAATGCTACATATGCTTTCATATCACCAGAGATCATTATTCGGTCAAAAGATGATGTAATTACTTATTTTAACCTCTTTATTAGTGTTTAATGGTAGATATGACTTCATACCATTATTACCATAGATCATTATTCAGTCAATAGATGATAATCCCAACTTTAGTTCATGATCATTTGATAAAATAACAATTTCACATGCAAAAATATATATAAATGCTTAATTAACTCTTTTAGTCAAAATTTTGTGTTGTTGAGTTGAACAAGAAAAACCTCACGAACAAAGAATGCTTTTATTTTACTGAACAGACAAGACTACAAATTTTTAAAGATGGAGCCAAAACTAAAAGAAAAACAGTGGAGCCAAACATAAAATTGATTGTGTTTATATATAGACAGAAAACAAACGATTGAATCACATACACTCATGAATTCTAATTTTGATTTGAATCTTCCATTTATACCCAATGAAAATGTTTTCTTTTTGTTTGATCTTAATCAAACCCCAACAGATGAGGATATAGCTGTACTCAATGATGAAGATGGTGATGATGCACTTGTTAATAATCCAGTCAACTCAAACGATTTTTCTTTTGAAACAGATGAAGGTACGATTTTTTATTATTTTCGTATACAATGATGGATTTCTAGTACTTATTTTTAATTAGCTGTGATATATCTATGCATATCCAATTTGTCTTTTTATGGTAATATTGTTATGGAGTTGATTTTTTTCCACCACTTTCTCTCTCCATGCGACTCCAAGGCGATTAGGGTTTTGCACCTTGTTTTGCCGCCGCCGGTCTGGCCTCTCGCTCACCGGTGAGAAACTCTTCTTTCTCTCTCCTTTTTCTTGCTTCCTTAGAGTCTACGGTGACTTCTCCAGTTTTAGAGTCACTGTTGCTCCTTCTCCCGCCTCCTGAACCGCCGCCGACTACTCTTCCTCTAGATCTGCTTGTTGAGACCTCCTGACGCTCCTGATCCTCCGGATCTTCCTGACCCTCCCGACACTTTTGGCGCAGCAGATGTGTCCTCTTTCAAGTGTTTCTCCTTCACCTTAACAGCTGCAATGTCTCATCTTTTTAATTGTACAACAACAATTTGCTCAGTCTGTTTGTTACTTGTAACTCTTAGAGTAAAGCTTGTTAGGCATCTGCTTCTCCCTACTGCTGGTTGCAGATCTTGGTTCTCTGCTTTTATTTGGGGAAACCGTCATTTTTTTCTCCTGGGTCTTAACCTTCTTTTCGAAAGGTATGGTCTTTGTGACCCGTTTAAATGATTTTAATTGGGGTGGAACCTATTTTAGATTTGGATTCCTTGTCCTCCGTTTAAGAAACCAATCACGACAATTACCTCAGTATGAGGAGTTTAAGCTTCATGTTAGTCATTGTTTATCTCAGTTTGAAGTGTTCAAGCACTTGTTTTGCCTTGCCTTACCTCATTATGAGGTTCTCTTACCTCAGCATGAGGTTGTTGTTTAAAATATTTCTTTGTCCTCATTGCAATATTTCTGTATGTTGGTAGTGTTCTCTTATGTTTCAGGTTTATTACTACTCAGAAAAATAGGAGATGGATTCAAAAAAGCTTTTTGTCTGTCCGTGGTGGTTCCTGCAATTCCACACTCTGTTATGGTTGAGGATCTCCTCACAATTTGAAGGCTCATCAAAAAGGTGCATGATCACCCTTGTAGCCAAGCTTCTTGCAGCTTTCTATGCATTTGTTGCTGCAGCTTGTTCGGGTGGCAGCTCACCGAGTGTGGCTTCTGAATCCCGTGGCGTCATCTCACCGATCAACACTAGGATTTCACTCTTGAGTTGCTTGTGTGTTATGTTTGCCTATAGCTATGTTTATGTTTGCCTATATCTATGTTTATGTTATCTGTTTTTCCTTTGAGGCAGTAGTTCCTTTAGCTAGTTTGGCTTTGTTATTGTACTTGTTGAACAACTACTCTATTGATGGAGTATAAGCTTTATGAAAGTTGGTTTGAACAAAAAAAATGGTAATATTGTTATGATCTTTACTTATTTTGTTGATTTGTTTTCAAAGTTATAAAAAATCACATTTATACAAGAAGAAGTCAACAAAGATTTGCTATTTTTGTTTGTTTCTTTACAATCCGTCCGTTCTTTAGAAAAAAGTTTTAATTATAAAAGTAACCAAAAATTTAATTGACTTGTTGTTTTCTAATAGCATTTCTAGGTAGTATGTACATGCGTCTTGCTAATGTATTTTTCAGATTTTTGATTTTGATAAATTATTTTATTTATATTAATATGCAGAGGTGAATTAATTGGGTTGTAATCTGAAAAGTTATGGATTATATAATTGAATAATGATTGAATTGTTAATGAGGTTCCTTTTTTAAAAGAGTATTTCAACCTTATTCTAAACCTTTGTGTTACAAGAAATTCCTTTGTAGGATAAAACAATCAAAATTCCACTCTTGTTCTAGAATAAGATATAAGAGAAACAATTTTTTTTAATGCTTTTATGTGTTCTTCAAGATATTTGATGATTTTTGAACAATGAATCTTTCTCTCTCTCTCTAACTAACTATTTTTCTGACTTTTTCTCTATATCATTTTTCAGTGCCCACATCTCCTTATATAAAGAGTGAATAGTTGCAACCAATAGTTGCAAAGGTTAAACCAAGAGTTACAAAAGTTAATGAAGAGCTACAATGTTTAGCGAAAAGTTACAATGGTTAATCACCATGGGTTTCAATCATCAATATGATTATTACCAAAAGTTGCAATCATTTATAGTTGCAATCTTTCAATTATATAGTTACAATTGTTCGTATAAACAACAACTACAATGGTTCCTTGCACCCATTCACTTAAATATATAACAATGATTCCCCATTTAAATGTAATCATAGATTCATTACATAAATAATGGATATATCAAACTCATGTATAAATGAAAATGTTCCTAAGAATTGAATTTTCATTTTAGTGTATTACACATTCCAAATGCCGGAGAATTAGGATGTCATAGGGATTGAATCCCCCAACTCATTTTGAGCACATGAAGATAATACACACACGTGTTTGCACACTACTCTAAGTGTTTATCCGATATTATTATAAGTCATGTGTCCAAATCCATATATAAATGCATACAAAGCTAAGTCTCATTTATTGAATCAACATCACTTCACATTCACATAGGTAAATAATTCCAGTCATGCACCGGCAAATGCACTTTCTCAAAATATTTATTAATAATAATATTTCAACCTATCCTTTCGTGGAGGTCCAAGCACACACCATGGGATGATAAAAAATGTGCTTCAATCTTTAATTGTATGCTTTCTACATTGAATTCAGCCTCTAACATTATTTGAGAGGAATTGGGTATCCCACCATTAATGATTTTAAACAGACTTTAAACTCGTTCCTTTAACAGACTCAATTACCAACTCAATAACCAAGTCTCTAGCTAACTATTTCCTCAAATGATATGCTACATTTAATTTCTTTCAAACCGAACAAATTCTTTGGTAATTACCCCGTAAGTGATCACCTCACATACTATGCTATATCTAACACAAGGTGTTCGGACTTACCATTATACACTTAGTTATAAATATTAGCTAAGACTTCTTCATTATCATAGATATAAACTTGTGATACTATTTCGGTCACAACGGAATCTCGTAAATTAAACTCTTTGGCAATATGCCTATTTACCTGCATATGCTAATGCTACAAATTTCTATTCTATAATCAAAGTTTCATGCAAGTTTGCTTCTTGGAAGCCCATAAAATGGCACCTCTCCAAGCAAAACAACTCAACCACTTATAAAATAATAATCTTCTATGTTGGTAATCAAACTTGCATAAAAATACTCTTCTACCATTGAAGAAATTCTGACCTATGACAAACCATAATTTATGGTTCTATTCAAATACTCGAGTTGTGATATTTATTGTCCTCTTTAAGGCATAAACTTCACACTCGCATCCATGGGAGTTCTCATTGGAGAACAATCTCACAATTGAACTTCATAACAACATTTTCAATGTAATGAAATTATGTTAAAGAATGTTTTTACTTGTATGTGTGATTCATATTTCAAGAATCACATCCACCTCCCCCATGTCTTTCACTGTAAAACTTGATGACAATAATGCTTTTATAAGCTCTATTTTTTATGGCAAGTGCCAAAGATCAATATGTCATCAACATATAAGCAAATGATTATTCCATTATTGGATTCATCACTTTGTTATAAATACTTATCTCAATAGTTTAACTCAAACCACTTGATAAGACAATCTCATTAAAGATTTGATGTTAGTGCCTAGGTGCTTTCTTTACTCATACAAATAAATATATGTACGTTACAAAAAAAAATGAATTACATACTTGGATAATGATTGAATTGCGAACGAGGTCACTTTTCTTAAAGAGTATTTCGACCCTATTCCAAACCTTTGGGTTACACTAAATCCCTTTGTAGGATAAGGAACGTCTCACTCTTGTTCTAGGCTAAGATACAAGATAAACAAAAAGAGTTTTTAGTGCTTATATGTATTTTTCAAAGATCTTTGATGATCTTTGAAAAATGAATCTCTCTCTCTCTCTACCTAACATTAGTTTCTTATTTTTTCTCTATATCATTTCCCAATGCATACATATCCTTATATATAGAGTGGAGAGTTGCAACCAATAGTTGCAATGGTTAAACCAAGAATTGCAAATGTTAATGAAGAGTTGCAATGTTTAGCAAAGAGTTGCAATGTTTAGAAAAGAGTTACAATAGTTGCAATCATCAATATGGTTATTACCAAAGGTTGCAATCATTAATAGTTGCAAGCTTTCAATTATATAGTTGCAATTTTCATATAAACAATTGCAATGGTTCTTTTCACCCATTAATTTGAATATATAACAATGGACAATGGGAAAAATATTTCAAGTGGCAAAGTACAAAAGTATCTCAAATAAAAAAAGATGTGCTATATATAATGCACTATGAGAGAGAAGCCATGATGGAAAACTAAAAAAAAGACTACTCGTGTAGTTTTAGATTTGTTTTTGGTACATGTCCGAACAATGCAACGAATTTGGAAACAAGCAAAAAAAAACTTCAAATGGTGAAGAAGTTAATGTAAGCCACAAAAGAAAAGGACATTGTGGTCGCAAAAAAATTGCCTCTTGATTTGAATCAAGTTATGGATATTCCATTTAACAAGAGAACGTCACTCCAATCACTTTCGGTGGGTTTGGGCATCGCTTCTTCAACATTGCATAAACGTGTCAAGGAATGTACACTTTGACGTCAGACTAACGCCATCACACCAAGCATTAATGATGAAAATATAAAAGAAAGGTTAAAGTTTTGTTACTCCATGTTAGAAAAGGACTAGTTGATTCATGAACTAAAATTCATCAGTATGTACAATATTGTACATTGACGAAAAGTTATGTTATATGAAAAAGAAAAAGAAGAAGTACCACTTAGTACCCGGTGAAGAACCACCACATCGTACATGTCAAAGTAAGAACTACATTGTCAAAGTTAGGTTCTTAGCGGCGATTGGTCGACCGAGATTTGATGAGGAAGGAAATGAGACATTTTCTGGAAAAAATAGGAGTGTTTCCTTTTGCTACCATGCAACCAGGTAAGAGGAAAAGCAAAAACAGAGAGGTTGGAACCCTAGAGCTAAAAGCATCAACTTCCGTGAAAAGAGAAGATATAAAATCATGTTTGTTTGAAAAGTCATTTCGATTATTCACGAAAGATGGCCAATTGAAGATTGGGGGAAAACTATTTTTATCCATCAAGACAATGCAATAACACATGTTTCTTGTGGGGATAAAGAGTTTCGAGAAGCTACTTCCAAAAAATGGTTTTGATATACGTATGATGTGACAACCGCCAAATTCTCCAGATCTAAATATTTTAGATCTTGGATGTTTTAGTGCGATTCAATCACTACAACACCAGACATGTCCCAAAACGGTACAAGATCTTGTTCATGCCGTGGATGAAGCATTTGATGAATAATTTGCAAAAAGTGTAGTATTTTTTTGACCCTTCAATTATGCATGAGAGAGATCATGAGAATTGGAGGAACAAACAAATGCAAAACTCTGCTCATGAAGAAAGTTATAGTAGCTAGAGAAGACCGTCTTGCTCTTCAAATACGTTGTGATGTTTCATTGGTTCAAAGCGTTATGAACACACTAGCATCATCTTCATGATTTTTAAATTTAAATTGTTGAACTTTTATTTATTTTTCTAGATTTCTTGTTGTTTAATTATTCAGATCTTTGTGAGTTTCTTAACTTGAAATAGTTTTAATTTTATAGTTATTGAGAGTTAGTATTGTGCTTATGTGATCAAAATTGAGAACAACTTAAATTTACGTGATCAAATGTTAAATTATTTTTTGGTACTACTAATAATTTCAAAATAAAAGTATTTGCATGAAAGGATAAAATAACAAAAATAGAAATGTGAAATTATATTTCACATATTTATTATTATAAACTTGCAATAATACAACAAAACATTTTTGAATTTAAAATGAATGCGAAAAATAGATCTTCAACATTTCAAATATAGCTTCTTCAATTGCTTTATCAGGATGAAGCTCTCCTTCATCATAAATAACAACTTATTCAAATCAAAGTCACGGTTGACTCGAAAAAAAATCTTGTAAACCGGTAGATTATCTTTGTCTTTTCTCTCTTCTTCATTCTCCATTTTAAGTTGTAAGGTTATAAAAATGAAAGAAATAAAAAGCTGATGTTTGAATATATAATATGATGTACGATTATTCAATGCTTTGGAATATTATATCTCTCATAACACACTACAAAAGTCAGAAAGTATCACACTGAAGTTTGAAATTTTTACTACAAATCATGTTATAATTATAAAGTAGAAAAAGTCATTTTTGTCACAAGTTGCATGGATTTACGTAAACGTCAATTTTGACACAAGAAAAAAACAATTGAACGTCAATTATAAACGAACAGAGGAAGTGATATATAACATGAAGTGACAAAAATAATATAAATATGGATTTTTTTTATAAGTTTCTCTTATATATATATAGAAATTTATTAAAAAGATATATTATAGTTTTGACAAGGAAAAGATCTATTGAAATTTTTAGATTTTTAATATTTATTTATAAAATTTCTTAAATGAAATAGTAATAAAATGTTATATATATTCATTAAACAATTTGAAAATAGTCATTCAAGTAGAACTTCAAATGATAATACCGTAACATTTAAATATAGCTTAAATTTTTATAACCTTTGTTTAAATGTTAGTGAAATTTAAAATGTGAGGACTAAAATCTGGAAGCCTCTTTAACAAAACAAAATTGTCATACTCTTAATGAGTCTAATATACTCTTCATTTATAAGGATACTCTCAAGGGCGATGATAATAGTCAAAATACCCTCAGTTAATTGATTATATTTCAACCAATATTTTGTCGCGTGTGAGTCCGCTTTCTTCTTTCTTCTTATTGGATTATCTCCCCCTGACGATTAGAATAGAAGACACGAGGACAGAAGCGGAATTCGAATTCATGAAATACTGACGGGCTCATGACCTCCATTATTTCAAATTGAATTAAAACGAGAACCATATTGAAGCCATTGGCGAGGAAATCAATAGTGTAACCTTCAAATTTAGGTATTCCTTGTATTAGTGTTTAGTAGCCGAAATCCGAATGTCCCTAAAATCCATATGAATCTCAGTTGTAATCCAAGACTGATATTGGGTTTGTTAATTGGAGTTGAAATCAATTTCCATCTATTTCATATAGGTGTTAGTAATTTAGTAAGTGAGAATTTTGGAACAACGTTTAGTAGATCCATCAAAAACTGGTTGAATCAAAGATGTTTTGGTGTTTTGAGAAGGGTTGAACTAGTAACTTAGTATAACTTTGAACAACTATAATCATAGAACTTGTAGAAATAAGTTAAACTATAACCATAAAATTTTATAATTGTGTCTAACCTAATTGGTAAAACTAGAGTAACTTTTTTATATGGTATAACTTGACAAAACTTTATTGGCGAAAATATAAAACTTGGTATAACCTAATAGGTAAAAATGTACGATTTGGTATAACTTTAAGTTTATCAATTTAAATTGTACAGGATAATGGATTCTTATTCAACAAACATACACTTTGATTGTGAAGGATATTATTCAAAGACATGAGATGATTATGAACGAAGCGACGGTCAACTGTATGCTTTATCTTTTAGGACATCATCGAAGGAGGAGATCACTTACTCAGCGTTAGTGGATAGGATATCCAGGAAGTTGGCCATAAATCCATCCAGGAAGAGACTGATTTAAGTTACATTCCTTTGTTAGTGAAACCTAAGAGGCAACCCTATGATGAAGATGTGTTTGTTTATCTAACATCAGTGGATAAATACCAAAGAAGAAGTATTCTACATGTAGAGTCTATCATGGAAGGAAAAAAAAGTTTTCATAACTGAGCAACGTCCAAGAACTGAGAAAGCAAGTTCATATGGCGGGAAAACTAGTGAGCTTTCAAGTGGAGTACCCAAAGTTGTAGGCAATCTTGGTGCAATCATTTTAAATAATGGCATCGAAGAAGCAGAACAATATCTCGTGGTGAAAAAGGCAACGGAAAATGTTGTAATATGAAATGAAGAAGATGTGAGTTTTGGTTTGGAGAATCTGCAGCATTTGGAGAACATAGAGAAGGTGGAGAACACATAGAAAAGGTGGATAACGCGGAGAAGGTGGAGAACATGGGTAGCCCTATTTTTAGTTGTGCTAAATATATTGGTTTTTCAGTTGATGATGAATAAATTCGACCAATAGAAAAATGAGAAGATGGGATGGGTATTGATCAAGAATTTACAGTAAAGAAGTTGTGAAAGATTTAATTGAGAGAGCATCAACGAAGAACTACTTTGGGATTGTTGTCTTGAACTCTGATGCCGCTTGATATGTGGTTAGATGTCGAGGAGCGGAAGACAGTTGTGAATGGCATGTTAGAGATACAAAGGTTAGGAGTTCTAAAATGTTTTCGGTTAGAAAATACACAAAAATACATACATGCTCTAGATCAAATTCAGCTCCAAGAAAAAAAAAGGAAAGGCAACCCACGAATAGTTGCAGATTTTATTAAGAATACTTTTCCTAGACACATGGAGACCCTAGATCCTCAAACTCTCATCAATCTAGTTAAAAGGAAAGTGGTATGGTAGTGTCTTACTTTACAGCTTTGAGAGGAAAGCGTAAAGCAGTTGAGGATATTCGTGGTACTCCAGGGAAAGGTTACAAGAATGTGTTTTCTTATTTGTATATGTTAGAGAAGTTGAACCCCGGTACAAAAATGAGTATGTTATTGGATGGTGATATAAAAAAGGTATAAGTACCTATTTGTTGTTCTGGGAGCTTGCATTGAAGTGTTTGAGTGCATGAGGAAATTAATAACTGTGGATGCAACTTTTCTAAAGGTTGTAGAAGGTGATGTTCTAATCATTGCACCACGCAAGATCATAACCAACACCACTATCCTTTAGCTATTGGTGTTGCTGATGGCAAGAAAAAAAGTTTGAATTGGTTTTTCACAAAGTTGAAAACCGTTATGCCGGATAGCAGTGAGTGTTTGTTTCAAATAAAAATAGAAGTCTTATCAAGGTAATAACTGAAGTGTAGTTGATGTATCAACATGGGTATTATGTCTTTCATATGTTCAACAATGTGAAATTAAATGTTAAACATGATAGGGATGACTTTGCAGCACAATTCCGAGAGGTCGTAATGATTTATTCATAGGCTGAGTTTGAAAGAAGATATGCATATTTTAGGGAGAGATATCCGGCGTGTGGTAGGTATCTTGATAAATCGTGTGAAATTTCCAAATGGGTGAAATGTAAATTCTGAGTGCAAGGTGAAACATAGACACCTCTAGCGTTGTGGAGTCTCAGAATGGGGTTTTGAATAAGGCACAGACGTACGATTTACTACCTATGATTGATCCAATAAATTATTTAAAAAATATCTGATTGGTTCAACCGGTAGAGGAAGGAAGTTGATTCCGTACCGAAGGGTAAAAGATTGGGATTTGTTGTTGAAAAATGCATCTTAGATGTGAGATGGCAGCAACACTTGAGGTGACTGAGCTAAACTCTTTTGCTCTTGTATATTGTGTCATTGGAGATGACGACAAGAACTATTTGGTGGACTTGAGATTAAAAACATGCAGCTACAAATACTTTGATATAGATAAATACCCATGTGTACATGCAGTAGTCGTAGCGAATAAGTTGTTCAACTAGGATGATTATCCATATGACATGTGTGATTTGTATGCTTCATGCTCGCCTTCTTACTTGATTAATGTATGATGAATGGCGTATACGAAGACCTACATATCCAGTTCTGCATATGTCAGAATGGATTGTTCTAGAAGAAACTAAAAAGTTGTTTGCCTTGCTTCCACAATACACGAAACGGCAGTGAAGAATTAAAGAAAAAAAATATCCTTAGTTGGTAACATCAGAAGAAGAACAAGATAGTGCAGGATAGGGGAACGTTGAAATCATATTTCTATGCCTCAAAAGGAATATAAGGCACGAAAGGAACACAAGACATGCAAGAAACACAAGGCTCACAAGAAACCTTACATATAAGACAAGGAACACAAGGCTAACAAGGAACACAAGGAGCAGAAGGAGCAAAGATGAAACTAGTTTTGTTGTTTTATGTATGTGAAACTTTGAATAATACTTGTAAGACTTGGTAAAACTAGTTTTGTAGTTCGTAAAACTAGTTTTAAAACTACGAAAGTAAAACTTAGTAAATTGTTGTGAATTTCACGACATTGAACGGAATTAAATTAAAAGTTGTCTTTGTTATTTTGTAGTTATTGTTTGAATTTAAATAGAAATTCATGGCATTGAACAAAAAAAAATATTTACAATTTATCAATTTTCATCAAATAGCTAGGTTTTTGGATAATAAAAGGACTTCATTATAGTATACTTTGGGGATTCTTTCTTCATATTGGCCTTATGAAATGATAAAAGTTTCATCCCATTTCATTCACTCAAGTTATTTCTGTCTCTCTCTCTCTCTCTCTCTATTCTCTCTCTCTCTCCCTCTCTCTCTCTCTCTCTCTCTCTCTCTCTCTAGTACACACAATTAAAATTTCAGATCCATACAACATCGACATGAAGGCACACTACGCAGCGGCAGACGCAAACTATGGTATACCAACCAATTGTGCTTATGGTCAACCAATCGGATTGGAGATTGGCGAGCAGGAAAGGTGTTACTATGTATGCAAACAGTTTGAGGTTAGAATGTATTTTTTCTATATGAATATGTTTTCTCCAAACTCTAGAATTGGTTGTCTTGAATGTGTAAGGTTTGTTGCGCAACAGGATGATGGCTTGCGCTTTTGATTTGTTGTATTCAAGCTATCAAACACGAGTTCACTATGTTGAAGAACGACGCTCATGACGAGGCAAACAACCGCGTGAAGCTAGAATCTAAGTTTGCGCAAATTATCGCAAACATTACAGAACTGAAGAAATTAGTCAACGGTCATGATTGAACGTCTTGTTGTGTTGTTAAGTTTAAGTTTGTAAAAATCTAGTCTTATGTTATGTTAGTTAGTTTCGTTCTTTCATAACTTTTACAAGTTTAAAAATGTTAAATTTGGAAAACTTTGGCAAACGAAAAGTAAAACTTGGTAAACTTTTCCCAACTTTTGCAAATAAAAAGTTAAACTTAGGAAAACTTGCACAACTTTTGCAAATGTAAAAGTAAAACTTGAAAATTATGTCCAACTATTCCCACCGAAAAAGATAAACATCAGAAACTTTGCCAAACTTGTTGAAACAAAAAAGCAAAACTTATGAAACTTTGCCTATCTTTTTAAATGAAAAAGTAAATCTTAATCTAACTTTGTGAATAAATAACAAAGTTAATGAGACAAAAGTCTTCCTATCTAAACATCGAGTTTTAACAAAGTTTTACCAAAGACATTCCCATTCAAAGTTTACTTCTTCGTCTTTTTGTCCTTTTACGGTTTCTCCTTCTTTTTCTTCTTGTTCTCCTTGGTATTTTCCTTCCTACCCTTGGTGGCTCTTGTCTCAATGGAATTCCAAAGTCTAGTCCTTTTGGAAAGACAAGTTTCCTCTTTTCCTTCAAATATCCTTATTCTTTTGACAAAGTCTGACAGAGTTTCACCATCCCTGCAACCGCATCCTTCTCCACACTTTTTTCCTCCATTTCTTTTTCACTTGGTTCCTCATCAGAATCAACAACATCACCAACTTTCTGGACCGCGATATTAGCAGTTTTCATAACAGAGAGTCCAACAGTCTGTTTAGCTGTTTGTCCAACAGTCTCTCGAACAATCTGACCATCACGAGGTTCTACAGGCTGTCCTTCATGTTGCCTTCAGTCTATCCAACAGTATGTCTAACAGTGTGTCCAAGATTATGCCCAACAGCTTTTTAGCGAATTAACTTTGACTTCTACATGTGTTAGCCGCTTATCAAGAGTTTCAACCTTTTCATTCAAAACATTTATTCCACTGATGATTTTTTTGTTGACTAAAACCTTCTTGAACCTCCTTTCTCAAGCGAGATTCAATCCCATTTAAATTATATACTCTAGGAGTCTCAATCAAGGGAGTCTCAACTAGAGTGTTCTTCTTCATAAGAGCAGGAGCAGAGGGAGCTTCAACATGAGTTGTACGGGCAGTGTACTCGTTCTTCTACATTTCTTTAAAGAAGATTTGTTTCTTTCCTTTAAATATATTCTTGGTCTAACGATCAACAACCGCATCATCCTTGTCATTCACATTCCAATCGCTCTCTTTCCCCATGATTCTTCGCAAAACTCTTAATTTCTTTAGTATTGCCAAGTCTCACATTCATTTCTTTGATACTGCAAGCCTTTGATTCCACCAACGTTTTTGTACTGCATCTTGCACATTCGTGGGCAATAAGGATTTCTAGCATCCATGTTCCTAATATAATGGTCCCTCAAAACCGGTATTACCTCAAATGCCAAAATCTACAAAATAGAGAAGAAGATCATTTACATAGTTTGCCTAGGTTTGACCAAGTTATACAAATTTCAGATTTAAAAGTATGAGAAAATATTCAGGGATTACCTCCAAAGGAATATTGAAACTTGAAATTATCCAACACGATTCCCCAATCTCTTCGACCTTCCCCAATAACCAAGACACATCCTTTAAGTTATGATTAAATTCAAAACGTCCCCATGGGAATGTTTTGCACAAATCTATATTATTGACAACTCGTAGGAAGAAATTGTTCACAAATGGTGCATTTTCCAGTCTTTTTAGCCCAAGGATGACACTGCATAAAAAATACATGACAACCATCTTCAGACGCTCCCCAGAGCATGGCCCTTTCATTTCCTTTAGATTTTGCTCCACGGTCTTTAATTTTATCTTCTTCTCTGATTGAAAGTGTTTATCGATGAAGCCTGATCCACCAATCCTCTCATAGTTATCGGGATAAGCATGACAGTGCAGTCCCGAGATGAGTGTCATTTCTCTGAGGGAGTATTGGATAGGAACGTCATTGACAATTAACCATAACTCCTAATCCTTCTTAACTTTAGTTTTCCAAAGAACGAGCATCCAGATTCCCGCCCACTTGTGTTTCGGTCTTTCAAATAAAAGATATGTTTGAACGGTGGGTGGTTGTAGAACCAATTCAATTTTGTCTCATTCAGATTCTGCCTTAGATACTCTATCGTCTGACCGATGTATCACTTTGATGAAAATGTTTATTACTTTCCCATACTTAGTTGTATGAACGTACATCTTTACCGGTTGAACGACTACAGTTACGTCCTCCAAAAACTGATGTTGTCAATATCGTAATCAGATCAACTAAATTACCTTTAAAACAAATTTTAAAGGTTTAGTAAGTTGTTCTTAGTTATACAATCAAACTGTCTAATTTTTACTCAGTTTTACCCAAGTTATGCAATTCAACATTCACAGTTTCACTATATTCTACCAAGTTCTACTAACAAAATATTATAACTTTTACTGAGTTCTACACACTTGTACCAGTTTCGGTTATCCTACATGTAACCAAGTTTCGCCTAATTATTCAAAGTGTTGTGTTCAAGAACTACCTTAGTTTCTTCTGAAACTTTAGAGTTTTCGTCTTCTGCTTCAGCTTCTTCTTGTTCTTCTCCTTCTTTTTGTTCTTCTTGTGCTTGTTTTTCTTTTGTTTGTTCTTTTTCCTCTTGTTTATCTTCCTCTTGTTCATTCTCTTGTTCTTCTACCTCTTGTTTGTCATCTCGTTCTTTTACTACGTTTTTACTCTTCCTTGTCCTTCGTTAGCTGTTGGATTCACATCAGTTAAAACAATCTCCTTGGATTTTATGACGTCTGGGTTAGGATTTACTTTATGTGGAATCGAGTTCGATCCAAAGTGCTGATCCTCTGCAATGGATGGTTGCCTTATTTGAACGGGTTCTCTAACTCTTAGGTTTGTTTGATGGCTCTATGTTCAAAATCGACGGTAGTTTTAAGAGGAGCGAATAGGCAATGGTCGAAAGAAATGAGAGGACGAATGTTCGATTCGAAAACCTAAACGAACTTAGTCGGTTGAGTGAGGAATGAATTTGAATTTTTCTGGTTTAGAGGATATGTATAAACCAGGTTGGATAATCCGGTTAGTCAAATTATGATTACTAAGTTTTGTCATGGGTTTCTGGCGTGTTCTTTTTTTCTCAATTTAAATTTAAAAATTAAAGAGAAAATAGTTTTTTGAGCCAAAAAAACTATAAAGTTGTCCCATTAGTATAATCATTTTCCTAATTGTTTCATTAGTATAATATTTTCAAAAATCACAATACTAACTTTGGTAAATAGAATTACCTATATATCTAAGAAATATTAAAATATATTAAACATTTAACTAATTAAAAAAAGAAAAATAGAACCCCCAAATCGATCTCTTTAACTCTAATTGTCTAAAATTCTCAGTCTTTTCATCAACAGAGAATTCCCATCCAGAAGCTTCAACCAATTTCCATACATCATATGAGGCATATATATGCATCATGGAAGAAACTTTGTGAAATATTTTATGAAAATAAAAAAAATATGGAAGAGAGGTTGAAGAATATGATATATTGAAGAAACTGATTTTGTTTGTTCAAAAATTGAATTTAAAGATAAGAAAACATAATATTTGCAAATATTTTTATAACTACTCTTTCCTTAATTTAAAAACAGTTACAATGCTTGAAACAAAGTTCTATGACTAAATAGATTATTCGTGGACTGCAGATTGTTAATTCTGCATTATTTTAAAAGAACGGTAAAGTTCAGATTGAACATTCCAAATTTATTTGGATTACTTTATTTTTAATAGTTTATTTTTAATAGATTAAGTTTTCTAAAAAAAAATATGACACATAACAAAACGTGGATTTCCAATTCTACTTTATAGAACATGACATCTTGTATTCGTAGAACGTAAATTTATTTTTTTTATTTAACAACTTCAACCCCCAAAAAATACAAATACATTGGTATAAGTATTTCTTCAATATTTTATATATTTTTAAATGGTTTGTAAAACAATTTATTTGATTTATTTAAAAAAATAGAAAAAGCATTAAGGCAAAAAGGTACAAATTCGTTTTTATGCTAATGGGATAACCATAAGGTTTTACTGGCAAAAAAAATAATTTTCCCAAAATTTTAAATCAGAAAAGAGAGGAAAGTATATGGAATATTTTTTCTCATGAGAGAACCTGCTAGACTTTGTTTCAAAATGTAAATTGTTCTCGTTTTACTTATAAAAAAAAGTGAAGAAAGGAGGGAGTGCGGGTGTAGGAAAGAAACAGTGTATGTAGATGTACCTTATAATAATCACATCCCGTTGAACATAAATTCCCCGATTAATAATAATATCATCAAAATTCATCGCCGTCTTCTCTTCACCGGAGCATCTTCCTTTGGATCTGCATCCCGATTCCGACGTCGTTTCTCAGGTCTCGTCTACCTTGATCATCTCTTATTTTGTGCTTTTAATGGCTTATTGCATCGGCGATCACATGAATCTCCTCAATTATTCTTTCACTTTTCTCTCTTCAATCGGTGAATTTTGATTTTCTCTAATCTCCTCTATTTTTGTACCTCCATAAACCTCGTGTGTTTCGCGATTTAGTTCGGAATCCACAAGTTTTTTAGGGTTTATACGTTATCAATCATGGATCCTCTTTTGAAATCGCCGATTGAATTTCATATGTGTTTCCTGATTGTGCAGAGTTTTTGTAAGAGCATTCAACAATGAGTGAGGTGTTTAACGGATACGAGCGCCAATACTGCGACCTCTCCGCCAATCTTTCCAAGAAATGCTCCTCTGCTCTTTCCCTTGACGGCGGTAACCCTTTCTCCTCCAGAATCATCGTTGACCAAAAAAATATAGTTTAGCTTGTTAATGTAGCTATGAACGATTTGGACATCTTCTTTAGATACTTACATTAACAAGCTTAGTTTTTTCTTTCTTACAAGCTAACCTTGTGTCCTTACAAATGCAATCAACGAGTTTCTTTGGTTACTACATACCCTCTTGTCTCTTGTAAGGACATAAGATTTGTGCTTTCTGCGAAAAGAGCTTGTCAATTAGTTCGTGTAGGTTGGTTGCATAGTATAAGTTACATTGATGATCCCCACCTTTACTGTGATTCATGTGCAGAACAAAAGAAGCAGAAGCTCTCTGAAATAAGATCTGGCCTTGAAAATGCTGAAGTCTTGGTATGTGACTAGCCTTTGATCGAATGTTAATACATCTGAGTTTTATTTTTTATACTCTCACATTTTCTTATTCACCAGATTAGGAAAATGGATCTTGAGGCAAGGAGCCTTCCACCCAGTGTTAAGTCCAGCCTCCTTGTTAAATTAAGAGAGTTCAAGTCTGATCTGAACAACTTCAAAAGCGAAGTCAAGAGAATCACATCTGCTAACTTGAACGCTGCTGCTCGTGACGAGTTGCTTGAAGCTGGTATGGCTGACACAAAGACGGTATGTAACAAAAGGACTCGGTAGTTTTTGTTCAATCTCATCTCCATCTTTTGGTTGATTATGACATTTGATGACAGGCTTCAGCTGATCAAAGAGCGAGACTGATGATGTCAACTGATCGATTGGGTCGAACCACTGACAGAATCAAGGACAGTCGAAGAATGATGATTGAGACTGAAGAGCTTGGCGTTTCTGTCCTCCAAGACTTGCACAGTCAGAGACAGTCTCTCCTACGCACTGGGGACACGGTATCTGCTCTCTCTCTTCAACATTTTCTTTATCTACAACGTAATTGGTATCTCTTGTTTAACACCACTCTGATACATACAGCTTAGTGGAGTAGACGAGAATGTCGGAAAGAGCAAGAAGATCTTGACAGGCATGACTAGGAGGATGAACAGGAACAAATGGACCATTGGAGCCATTATCACCGCTTTGGTTGCCGCCATTATTCTTATCTTGTACTTCAAACTCACCAAGTAAAAAGCCCTTCTGTATCTAAACTCGACCTAAGCTTTGTCTGAACAAATGTTGTGTTCGTTTGTGAATCTTTTATTTATCCATTCTGTGTGAAAAGTTTGTGCCTTTGCCACCTTTTGTATTATCACGTTCTCTTGTTTGCGTATGCGTATACAGTGTGGATTTTTCGGGTCTGTTTTTTACTAAATGATGCAAATTGTTTTGTTTAATATAAACGTGTAAATTACATTTCTAAATAATTGAAGCTTCAAACCTTGAGATTAAAAACTACTAGTTGTGTGTTTTTCTTTCAATCTTGAACCTGTTATAATCAGCGAGCACGCTCTCAAAAACCTTATGCTTCATGTCATCCACCAAACCAGTCAAAATCTGTAGAACGCCAATAACAAACCAAATGTATCATGTATAAACCCGGAATATACTAGCGTTTTTGAGTTGTCAAATGCATTTATTTCTAACCGTATTGGCAACGTTTCTACTAACATCCTCTGGTACAAGCGCGAGAATCGAAGGAAGCACTAAGCTTATGTTCATCTCTAATCGACCTTTGAGCCTTGTGTGGCTTCCGCCTCGGTCTGGGTACAACGCTCCTTTCATCCCAAGAGTGAAATGAGACGGTTTCATGACCCGGTCAAGTCCTTGAAGCTCCCATTTTATCTGAATATGAACCGTTAAAAGGGAACAGATGAGTGAGATATTTAGACATGTGTGTGTTTTACTACATTAGCTACATGAGCTTTTCACACACTTTAAGAATAAATTTACATTGCTAAAATAAAACCATTTTTAATACCATAATTTCACAAAAGTTCGATTTATTTCAATACTAATTTGTTTTAATACTAATATGATAGTAAAAGGAATAAACAAGCTAAACAGTTGCACTGAAAGCACAAATTTGTTTTATCTTTATTTAAAAGCTCAAAACTTGTATTTTTATAGAATGGAGGAAGTACCATGTTAAGCTCAAGGACTTTGGTTATGTGTAGAGGTACATCAGGCGGGTAGTCTTGACCGTTGGATTTGCATCGAATACGAATGTCCACCACTGGCCACGCAGTAAGGAAGAGAAATTTTATTGGAAACATTTGGATTCTCCATTCTTCCTGCGCAATTAAATCATGTTGGCTAGAGACTAGAGTAACGAATGCAACCCCAGTTACACAAAAAGGAACATGGATGTTACCTCGTTAAGCCTATAGCTTTTGGGTTTGTCAGGAAACATTGCTTTGAAAACTCTCGACTTATCCTCCAAATACTCATCGAACAACGCCTGAAGTTTCTTGAAAGCATTAAAACACACTCGCACGGTTTTATACTGATGCATATTTATATATAACATTATAGATGAATGAGAGTGAAAATGAGAATGAGACCTGAGGAGACTCGTCCAACTGAACATCGGTAGAGATTTTGGATGAATACTTGGAGGGTTTTACCGGTGACAACTGGCACTTCACTCCCCTCCGTATTGATCTCTTCTCCACCGCCACCGACCGGCTTCTTCCGAGCATCTTCGGACACGACCAAACCGTTGAGCTTACAGCCATATGTCACTAGTCTTTCTCTCTCTTAAAGTCTTTAAAAATTGGATAATCTTTGATCTTTCCCACATTTCTCTCGCTCTCCTATATTATACTATATATCTTCAGAGGAAAGATTACGTCTTTGACTTTCTCTTTAGTGGAGTACGTACGATATTAAAACTTTTGTTAAGAAATAGAGATAGAGTGACATTCTAACGGTACACATTTGGAAGGTAGCGGATTCGGATAAATTTTTGTTTAAACATTACATTTCAATTTTTATATATAGTAACCGGTATGGTATGTATTAGGTTTTATGGTACGATTAGTTTTAACTGTTTCAGGTTTTGAAATTCTTGTCTAGTAAGAAATGTGTTGAATTAAAACTGGAATTAAATCGGTTTGATTAAGAGGTTACCTTCGTTTTTTCTTTTGTCTTGAGTTTACGTGGTGGTATTGTGTAGAGTGTAGACTCCTCTATCACGCAATTTTTGATGAGATTGACACGAAAACATTGAACGTTGAGAATAAATTGTAGATAACTAAACCTTTTGACGGTGACAATACTTTTAACGAGGTTTTGAAAATTTTAATTGCTTTTCGAAACCGACAAAACCGAACCCAATACTCAGAAACCAATTTACTTAGAACATTTCCAATAATTTTCTTTATTGTAAAAGAAAAGACTTGTTTAAAACAAACGAAAGATGGTTTTCCAATGATAGTTTCCAAAAATTCTACGAAATTTACATATTACATTGTAATCTCCAATATTATTAATAATTAATTATAATCACTAAACATTTATAAAAAAACATACATTAAATATAATCAATAAACATATTCTTAAAAATAAACAATAGCATAAAAATACTTCTAATAATAATATTAAAACACAAAATAATATATAATAATAACACACAATCCAAATAAAAATATATACATATAAAATTCAAAATTAATTAATAATATCATTTCCTTGATGTTTCCATGATCAATCAAAGCATTTCTAAATTATAAATGAACTTTTTTATTTTATTTGAAGATTACATGCTAAAAATTGTTGAAACAACATATCTTCATTTATCGTCATTTCAACGTTAGTTAGTGGTGTTGGTCTTGCATTTCTAATTGATGCATTAATATCTCGTTCATCCTCAATAATTATGTTAAACATTATAATACATGTTATCATTATATCATACAATATCTCTTTGTGATTATACCATAGATCATAATCCTCAATATCATTATAATACATGTTTTCATTATACCATAGATCGTAATCCTCAACCGCTTCGAAAATGATTGTGGGTGACCCAGTACAACCAGAAAATTGTTTTGTTCATGCAATTGGACAATTTTTTCACTTCCAGTGCATACAATCGACACTACTTAACATTCCAGGAAATCCAAGTTGTTGATCAATGCTGAGAAGTCTGGAAATGTCTTTGTTTCTTGGTGACCTGAGATACCGCTCTGAAAACACACCTTCAATTGCAAGATAAAATCTTTTCATGCCATTCAATTGATGTGAACTCTTATATTTTGATGTATTCATCGATTGCATCACCAGACATGCCATATGCTAAGATCCAAATATCAGCTGATACATCACGTTGTTGGTTGATGTATACAAAAAGAAATATTATTATGTGTCCAACATCCACTATTCAACGTGCTATTTAATAGATTTCATGCAGAAGCCATTAAATGAAACTTTTTCATTTTTCCTATCCAAGTTTCAACAATATTCAGTAGGTAAGATAACCTTTACCCATAATTATGTTCATTTATTTGGGTTCTGATACATTTTTGTGTGTAAATAATAGACTTTACTAAATGAAAAAATTCACACTTATTCATATATTTTTCTTGTATATAAAATGAAAAAGCAAAAGCACAACATTCAACCAACAAGAAGATGAGTTGTTATGTCATGTCTATTTAGATTACTAACAACAATCAAGCTCTCAAAACATTATGGGATAAAATAACAAAAAGCTACAATGCAAAAAAAAAACAGAAAGTTGGGAAGTTAAGAGCAATAGATCTTTAGAATGTAGGATGAGTATTGTTTTGTATGATGTTAGAAACTTGAAGAGTTGTGTGATCCAAGTGCAACAAGATATTGTAAGTTTAAATTAAATTTATATGTGTTCTTATTTATTTATTTTATTGATAATATATTTAATCAAGTTTTTTGTTTCAAAAATACTGTAGATGGAGAAAGCAAATAAATTATTTATGCAAAATCCAAAACTAAAACAGGTTTTAAATTTGATCATGTGTGGGTACTGATAAAAGATATTCCAAAATTTTAGACAATGTCAATATCGGTATTCCGGATATTAAAAACAACACTTTCGGTTTACAATCATCACAATCTCCTGAATTTTTTTATTTAAATGAATTTAAATAGTGATGATGGCTGTTCAAATTCATCACAACATCCGATGTGATCGAAGAAATCAAAATTCAAAAGAAAACTTGCTGAAGATAATAACTCATCTATGGATACTTGGTTTCATCAAATGAACAAAAATTAACTTTAAAAGAATTGGAGGAAGAAATAAAATCTTGTTGACAAAATTTAAGCTCCATCGACGATAGTAACACTCGTCAGTTTATCCGATCTGAACAAGCAAGAATCATACAAAAATGAACTGAACAACGACAAGGTGAGACTACTTCAAATTTGTATGGATAATATTTTGGTGATCTTAGAAGTTTGAGATCAAATTTACCTGAATATTAGTATTATAATTTACATTAATTTGTGTAATATTTTCACCTTATTATGTAACATGTATTTTTTATGTAAAATATTATACTTGTATTATAGTTTTAAATTTATGTAAAATTTCCTAATTGTAATATTATTGTTTTTGAAATAATATATTTATATTATATTTTTACTAATAGATTTTTATTTTGTGTATATCAGTTCTAATTATTTTATTAATGTGTGAAATTCACTTTATAAAACCAAATATTATAATAGTTATATGGTAATATCACAATAATACAAAAAAACAAGAAAAAATTTAAGTACATAATTATTAAACTTATATAAATAAACTGACTAAAGTGAAATGTGAATAGTATTCAAAAAGTTTGAATAGTGTTTCTTTATATGTGAATGTTATTATTCCAAATTTAAAAAAAAAATAAAAGGATAATGATTGTTGGAATGCAAAACTCTTAAGAAAATAAACGGATAAAAAGTTGTTGGAGATACTCTTAGACGCTTAGAGTTATTGATTTACTAAACTTTCAAACAATAAGCAAATTACTCTTGTTGTATATAACTCTTTGACTTTATAATCTTGGTGTTTGAGAGTGGATGAGTAGGGGAGGGCACAAGTCGAGTACTTGACATTTTTCAGTATATTTAATAATCAGTTTGGCTTGTACGAATATTCAAATTTTGGACTTGTATTTGGTTTGTTAAAAACAAGTACTTGGATAGTCAAGTGCTTGTGAGAAATTGATGGACTTGCAAGTTATTTTTCCTGTTTTATTACTTCTTATTTGTAAAATACTTGATAGTTATTGGTAAATTATGTGATAATTAGTTAAAATTTGAAAGTAAATAATTTATTATATATAAATAATATATCATTGTTTTTTTTATCATTGTTTTTATGTATTTTAGTCATTCGTGAAATAGATTATATTAAAAAAAATGCTTATATAATATATCACTTATGTTTGATTCACTTAAAAAATCAAAATATAAACGAATTGTTTTACTATGATTTAGGAAAATATATATTTGTGTGTTAATAAAAACGTGTAATAAATCAAGCACTACCAAATAATTATTTTTTATTATTTTATATTTTTGTGGTATTTGTAAGTAGTTTAAATAGACTATCTGATTCACGACTTGCTCAGAACAAATATTCGATTTTAAGGATTATGTACCAATCAAATAAGGAATAAGAAGCAAATAACAAGTAATTATGACGAAAATTTTAGTTAACTAATAAAATATATACTAAATATTTAGTAAACCAATTAATATATAACAAGTAACTCAACAAATCAAAAATAACAAGTAACAAATCAAGTAATGAACCAAATAGTTAAAAAATGAATTTGATATATAACTTGTAACTGAGAATAGTAAAATTTACTTACTTGTTATTCGATTTGGTTGTATCGAGTACTTATTTTTCAATTTCAAACCGAGTCGTATCAAGCATTCTATGGCTAAGTAATTTAAACAATCAAAGCTTATATAGGTTGACAGAAAAAACACAGTTCATAATCGATTGTTCATGTGTGATTGAGAAACTATACACGGTTAAACATTGACATCAAAACTTGGCTTTAGTCGATAACTTGTGTAATCTTCTCTCGTTCTTGAACCTGCTATAATCAGCGAGCAAGCTCCCATTAACCTTATGCTTCATATTCTCTACTAAACCGGTCAAAACCTGTAATAAAAAAAAAGAGATGATTAATGAATAAATCCAAACACAGTTAGCGTTTTATAGAAAACAATGTTAATTTACCGCATTAGCCAAGTTTCTCCTGACATCTTCAGGTACCAATTCAAGAACAGGAGGAAGTACAAAGCTTATGTTCATTTCTAGCTGACCTCTGAGCCTTGTGTTCTTTCCTCTTCGGTCTGGGTACAATGCTCCTTTGACTCCAAGAGTGAAATCAGAGGGTTCCATCACTCGGTCAAGCCCTTTAAGCTCCCATCTCGTCTAAAATAAAAAATACTAATTAACAATGGAAGGTGAAGAAACAAAGTCAGACTCTTATATTACCATGTTGAGCTCAACAAGTTTGGTAATATCAGAAGGTACATCTGGGGGATAATCATGACCGTTGGATTTGCATCTTAACCGCATGTCCACCACAGGCCACACAGTGAGGAAGAGGAAGTTTATTGGTAACATCTGAATCCTCCACTCTTCCTTCACAAAATTCAATCCATCATGAGTTAATTTTATTAAAAAACAAAAAAAAAAAACAAAATAGGGGGCATTCCGAGAATTGAACTCGGGACCTCTCGCACCCTAAGCGAGAATCATACCACTAGACCAAATGCCCGTTTTGAACTACCTCGTTAAGCTTATGGCTTCTGGGTTTATCAGGGAACATGGCTTCGAAAACCCTCGATTTATCCTCTAAATAGTCATCGAACAACGCCTAAAAGTTCATCAAAACTCACAATTTAAGAAAAAGATTCAGCAACACACAACTTAAATGATAAGAGAGAGAAGGAGACCTGAGGAGACTCCTGGAGAGGAATATCTGTTGAGAGTCTTGAGGAGTACGTGGCGGGTTTCACGGATGACACCTGACACTTCACTCTCCGCTGTATCATTGGTCTCAGATCCGTCTTCCCCGGTCGGTAACTTCCCAACATGGCCGACGATAAAACCGCCATTTCACCAATCTCTCTCTCTCTAGTCAAGATTAAAACTTCGATAATGTCCACATCTCTCTCACTATTGATTTCGTTTTTGATCTCTCTCTGATGAAAGAAAGTTAAAAGACTTTGTAAGCAATTCTGAAAGAAAAACACAGAGAGCGAGGGGGTAAAGTAGCTTTTTGGGTAGAGATTTTGGAAAGATAAGGGGATATCTGACTTTCGGTCTTATTTGTCTACGTGGCATGCAGGAAGCCTATACACGTCATCAGCATTTGGAATTTGTAGGCCCCCTCTTTCTTTTACTCCTTTCCTCCTTCCTATTCGTGACACGAGACCAAACTCTCCAATTTTTGTAAGAAACGTTCTTTCTATATGTTTTATGGGCTCACCTGACCGGCTCCGTGAGAAAGCACTTGGTGCTACAAAATTTACTGACAATCACACTGCTTAATTTGATTTTTTTTTTTATGATTTCTGATTAATGTCCAAATTGTGGATTACCATATAAATTGGATTAACCAAAATTTAAACATGAATTTGCCACATAACAACTTTGTTGGAGTATTTTCTGTTATATAAAAAGATAACTTTTTTTCTTCGGCGAATATCATTGATCATAACATCATTATGAGACATAATGACAAAGCTAGCAAGCAAACACAGTTCTTGAAAACAACAACTAGCGATATAAAACAATTTCCATAGAGACTAAGCCGACAAACGAAATACATGTCCCTGGAAACCATAAACAAACTTACAAACTAAGAACTCAAAAATTCAAATCAGATCCAACCAAATACATCACCGAAAATAGCTACGAACAATCATGATAAGGAAGACATGAAAGAACACCAACATCCATAGTCAAAATTATCAAAGGAGCCCAAACACGATACTCTTATTAATGCTCCAGACCACACCAACCCACATATCGGAGCCATGCGCATGACTGAACTGGAACTCCAAGGAAGACTCAACGAAGAACTTTCTTTTATCATGAGAAAAGCTCCACACTCACTCAAAAGAAGCCAAAAATCTTTTGTAAAGAACAAATAAAGAAACCGGGCAACGAGATAACCAAACTGATGCAACGATCCAAGGATGAGCCTTCCTCCTGAACCCGACTCCTTCACCATAAGAGCTGAAAATAACTCTCGTGAAAACCAGACAAGATCAACTCGAATAAAGAGGAGGAACATAACAAGAAACTGAGAACTCATATCTTATATTAAATCGCATTAAAAACCTCCAAAGTGTCACCACTGACACTGTAAACCTTGAAGTTTTTTCACTAACACTTCAAGTGACATTTGTAACACAAAAAACATTCAAAGTCAAATTATGACCTGTTAAACAGGTAAAACAGGTAAACTGTCAATTTTTTTTTTCCAAAAAATAATTATTTATTTAATAAAATAATTATTTTTTAAAAAAATCGAAAAATTAATTTTAAAAATCGAAAATATAAATAAAAATATTCAGAAAAATAAATAAATATTCAAAAAATTTCAGAAAATAAATAAATTGAATTGAAAAAATAAATAAATATTCAGAAATAAATGAAATTAAAAAGATTAAACTTAATTACATAAAATTAAATTAAAATTCAAAAATTAAAGAAAAATTAAAGAAAATTCATAAAAATAGAAAATTCAAAAATTCAAAATAATTTTTAAAAATTACAAGATTATGTTTTTGAGAAAACTATTTGAAACCATCATCATCAACAATAATATGTTTGAAACATTTGGTGATGATGATGATGGTTTCGACAAATGTTTACAAGATTATTTTTACAAGATTATGTTTTTGAGAAAACTATTTGAAACCATCATCATCAACAATAATATGTTTGAAACATTTGTTGATTATGATGATGGTTTCAACAAAATAAATAATATTTACAAGATTATGTTTCAACAAATGTTTCAAACATATTATTGTTGATGATGATGGTTTCAAATAGTTTTCTAAAAACATAATCTTGTAATTTTTAAAAAATATTTTGAATTTTTGAATTTTCTATTTTTTTATGAATTTTCTTTAATTTTTCTTTAATTTTTGAATTTTAATTTAATTTTATGTAATTAAGTTTAATCTTTTTAATTTCATTTATTTCTGAATATTTATTTATTTTTTAAAATTCAATTTATTTATTTTCTAAATTTTTTTGAATATTTATTTACTTTTATGAATATTTTTATTTATATTTTCGATTTTCAAAATTAATTTTTCGATTTTTTTTAAATAATTATTTTATTATTTTTATGGAAAAAAAACTGGCAGTTTACCTGTTTTACCTGTTTAACAGGTAATAATTTGATTTTGAATGTTTTTTGTGTTACAAATGTCAATTTAAAGGTTTGAATTGTTAGTGAAAAAACTTCAAGGTTTAAAGTGTCAGTGGGTGACACTTTAGAGGTTTTTAATGCGATTTTTCCATTCTAAAAACCAAAGATAATCAACAACAAGGATATGAGGCCTCATAATGGACATGCAACTAAACCACTAACCTAAAGAACCATTCTTAAGAAATTTATCTAGAGATTTGAAATGATAAGAAGAAAAGCTTAACCAAAAGGATTAATAAAGACAAAAGAAAAGAAGAAACGAGGAAATATACAAGATCCCATCGACACCACTAAGAGACCCCATCAGCGTCGGTCAGATAACAAAGATTACAATCGGAGGCGAGGAGAGAATATGGAGCTTTTGTGTTTAGAGGGTTGTTGTTTCTTTCAAGATTTATTTAGATACAACGAATTACTCTGTTATATAAAAGATAAAAATCTTCAGATCCTACGCACAACACATGAAAAAATACTTTTTATTAAATATCAAACTCAAATTCCGTTTTTTAAGGATGCCAGAAGCATCATGATGAGTTTCACTAAATGAATATGGCTTTAACTTTCAAGAGTATAGATGACACGAGATGATCCAACTCAAGAATGTCAATGCAAAACCTTAAGTTTTGTGATTTGATCAAGTTAAACAGACTAACTTATTTAGCAAAAACAATAATGAATAGCTTAACTTTTATCCATCAATTTATTATTAGATTAACTCTCATTTTATTTTAATTATTAATTCGTTTATACATATTTTAATTTTAGTTCATTTTTATATTAAAAATTATTTACTAGAATATCACTAATAATAAATAAACAGTTAGAAATTCACATCAAAAACTTATTTTATCCACGTTTTAAGTAACTAGAGATTTATTTTTTGAAAAATTTATTTCTATTCAGTCAAAGATTACTTAAATTCAAAATATTAGATCCTCACATATTTATTTTTATTTTTTATATTTTGGTCAAAAATTTATTTAATTTTGAAAGATTTAATAAGTATTCGATAGATTTAGTTTGTTTGACCACACATTTATTTAATTTTTACAGAATAAATATATATCATTCAATAGATTTATTTTTATTTGGCCAATTCACTTAATTTTTAAAGATTCAATATATTTGTTTGTTCTTTGGCCATAATTTATTTAATTTCGACAAATTCAATTGAAATTTGATAAACCACATATGAACATCAGTGGTTATAGAAAACCGTAAAAAATCATTAGTGACATATATCTCATGACAAATATTTTATACTACAACTTCTTTTGTTCCATATTGCCGATCTTCTAGTCTTCTTTTCATCTGTTATTTTCTGTTACAGAGTAACGTACTCTGTTTTATATGTGTACAATTAACAACCCGATTTACTGGTTAAATACATGGTTAATACTAAACCAAAGCTATTCAATTATATCTACTCTAATACCCCTCCTCAAGATGGCATGTATATAGAAGAGAAATCCATCTTGCTGATGAGAGAATGAAAGAGAGGTGGATATAATGGCTTAGTGAAAATGTCGGCAAGCTAATTATCAGAATGTACATGAAGTGTTTTGATAAGTTCTTTCCGAATCTTTTCCCTGACTATGTGACAATTAGTCTCCAAGCATTTTGTTCTCTCATGAAACACAATATTGTTATCAATATGTATAACGGCTGTAGAATCACAAGAGAAAGCCAAAGGTTGATTTTGTGGGACAGTGAACTCTCGAAGAAGATTGACAATCCATGTGATCTCTCTGACAGCTATCTCCATAGCTCTATATTCAGACTCTTCAGATGAATGTGAAACCGTTGTTTGTTTCTTAGACTTCCAGCATATCAATGATGGTCCAAGAAACAAACAAAAACCAGAAATAAATCGTCTTGTATCTGCACAAGAACCCCAATCTGCTTTTGTGAATGCCTTGAGCACTAAGTCTGAATCAGAAGAGTAGAAAATACCTTTGCCAATAGTCCCTTTCAGATAGTGTAACACCTTAAAAGCAGCTTCAAGATGAGATTGTTTGGGAGCATACGTGAATTGACACAACTTGTTGACCGCATATGTGATGTCAGATCTAGTTATAGTAAGATACATCATCTTCCCAACCAATCTTCTGTACATTCCTGGATCATCAAGCAAAGTGTAAGTGCAAAGATGACACCACAATTAAGTAATGCAGAAAGTAAACCAGAGACAAAACAATACAAGCAACCACTATGCTTTATTAGAATCTCCTTTTAAACAATCTTTACAAGACTTGCTTAATCAGCCTTACACAGTCTGTTAACACCCTAACAACTGGTACTGAAAGATTCCTAAGTTACCCGCTTGTATCTCTCCTCAGTCACGTACTTCGGCAACTGCTTCAGCACGACCAAGAACACACCAAGAGCTTCTCTCTCTATAAAATCAGTCTATGTGTCTCTGTCTCATTACAGACGACCCCATAACTATTTTATAGTTATTCTCCAAGTTCCCAAAACCCTAGTCTCCAAGGAACCACAATATGGACATCTTCCATATCAATAAGTGCAACTTTCCTTTTCTTGGAATACACTTATTCCTCTTCCTTTAAGTCATAAACTTGCTCTCCAAGTTTATTCCTCTTGCCTATTCTCCAAGATACCCACTTGCTCTCCAAGTCTACACGAATCCAGCTCAGCATCTTGACTCCACATGGTCTTCACCACTCAACACGTCGTCTGCATCAGCATCTACGTCAGCGACTACTTCAGGGCAGACATCTTGCATCTTCAATCTCCCCCTTTTAGCTTTGTGTGCCGATCAAGCACAACATTCTTCTGGTTCAACAACCACGTTCCCCACCTGGAAACTTCCATGCTAATTATGCTTTTCTCCCCCACGAGATGTGCACCACACCATGCTTTTCTCCCCCATGAGATATGCATTCTTCTCTTGACCAGAACATCACCATTCTCCCCCTGCTTGATTGCATACTAAGCTAAAACATATGCTTAGATGTCAAGCCTTACAGACAAACCCGTCTGCTTCTTCATGCGTAATCATGATACAACCTCTGCTGCAGCGGAATAGATTACAAGTACTGCATCATGCCCTGATGCACCTGTCGAACTACCTTTCGACTAGCTTCTTTTGAGGACTTGGCTTCCTTCATGTGTCGTCTTCTTGACCATGAGCCTTTCCTCATCCACACCGAGTGCATTCTGCACTCGTTGCTACTGTCTTGGAGTGATTTCACTATCACCCTCCTGAAGATCATCTTGCATCACTTCCTGACGCACTTCGATCTCCTTCCTCTTTGAACCACAACCAACTCCGTGTCATGGCTCCAGACTTGATGCTTCTTGATCAACCTCAAGATCACCCTCACTAGAGTTGCACCCTTCTTCTGATGTCCCTTCCTTGACCTCATCAAGTAAGCCATTCTTGGCTTAGAACACCTCTTCAACCCTCTTGGGTTTAATGAACGTCTTGTTCACCTTCTTGGCCATGTTTCTGCTCTTCTCACGAGCAAAACAGTCCACCTTCTTGTGTCCAACCTTCACACAGAACCAACAGCACATCCGATGTTGCTTCTGGTTTGGCCTGACACAGTTGTTGATGCACCGATCAACCTCCTTCCTTGTACCAGTTGCACAACCATGCTTCAGAACCTCATGTCTGACCTTCATGTTGTTGCACTGATGTACAACCTTTGGCTTGCTGCTCACAACTTCACGATGTAGAACTTCCTGTCGTACTCCCTGATGTACGTCCCGACGTACTTCCCGACGAACTTCTTTGGCTCCACTTTTTGATGTGCTTCCCTGCACGAAGTGTGACAGCCCCTTCTGTTGTACTTCCTTAGTACTCTAAGAACCTCGATATCCCAGTCCCCAGTTTACTTTGGCTGGTTGACCCATTGATAGGATTTGATCCAAGTTCTTGGATCCACTGTTGAGCATCCTGATCTGCTTGTGATTCTCAGCCAAATCACGTTCCAGCTTCCGTGCTCTCTCTTGTTCTCTAGTAGAAACTCTTCTCAGCTTGTTGTTTTCCTACTCAAGAATCTCATTCTTCTCTTTTACAGCCGCAAGTTCTTCATGAAGTTCTTCAAGCAACTCGTTTTGCTTCTGAGCCACATTCTCCAATCTCAGATTCTGATCCTTGACCCTCAACCACTTGTTGAGCAGTACGTGATACTCTTCAGTGTCTGTACCACTATCTGAATCAGAAGATTCACTAGAACCATCCTTGTAAGCACCAAAAGCAACAAGAATCTTCATCACCTTTCCATCTTCTTCAGATTCTGAATCATCAAATGACTCCAATGAAACTCCCTTTCCCTTCTTTAAGTTTGGACATTCACGCCGTGCGTGTCCAACACCTTTACACTCAGGGCACTTGAGTTCCTTTCGTTGTGCAAGAGGACAGTCAGCCTTCACATGACCTACACCTTCATACTCGTAGCACTTGAGACCTTCTCTTCTTTTGTCACGCCAACTTCTCTGTCGACCATACTGATTCTTCCCACCAGAAGAATTCATCATCTTACCAAGATTTCTAGCCAACATACCCATGGCATCTTCAAGATTCTCAGATTTATCACCATCTTTATCAATTACAAGCGCTATGCTCTTTGAGGTACCACCTGACGTAGAGACCGAGCTACTGTCTGTCTCCATCTCTTCTGCCTTCAGCATACCCACAAGCTTGTCAAACTTGAGCTCATCCGTGTTTGTAGTCATATTCAAGACCGCCTTATGAGCTCCAAACTTCGCTGGAAGACAACGTAGCAACTTCTTTACCAGCTTCTTCTCCTTGTACTTCTTTCCAAGTGCACATGCTTCATGCGCCATAGCACTAAATTTGGCACTGAAGCTCACCACAGAATCAGTATCAGACCACCTGAGATTCTCAAACAGAGACCCAAGATGATCCAAACGTGTCCTCTTGACACTATCATCTCCTTCAAACGAATTCAGCAGGATCTCTCACGCCTCTTTAGCTGAAGTACTCCCCTGAATCAGCTGGAACTGCTCTGCTTCAACAGCTCCGAAAATCACCGACAACGCCTTTGCATTAAACTTTGATGCATTGCGCTCTGCCTCTGTCCAGTCTTCTTTTGGCTTGGGCTTCTTCCCATCATCCGTGACTATGTTAGGCTCCTCCCACCCAGTCTCCACAGCAGTTCACGCATCTTCATTGATTCCTCGAATCAATTGCTTCATGCGAGCCTTCCAATGACCATATTGGTCCGCATTCAACATGATCATCTTCTGCATAGAAACAATCGTGTCCATCTTCACCTTCAGGATTACACCGATAACTTAGGTACCCCGCTCTGATACCAATTGTAAGTGCAAAGATGACACCACAATTAAGTAATGCAGAAAGTAAACCAGAGACAAAACAATACAAGCAACCACTATGCTTTATTAGAATCTCCTTTTAAACAATCTTTACAAGACTTGCTTAATCAGCCTTACACAGTCTGTTAACACCCTAACAACTGGTACTGAAAGATTCCTAAGCTACCCGCTTGTATCTCTCCTCCGTCACGTACTTCGGCAACTACTTCAGCACGACCAAGAACACACCAAGAGCTTCTATCTCTATAAAATCAGTCTATGTGTCTCTGTCTCATTACAGACGACCCCATAACTATTTTATAGTTATTCTCCAAGTTCCCAAAACCCTAGTCTCCAAGGAACCACAATATGGACATCTTCCATATCAATAAGTGCAACTTTCCTTTTCTTGGAATACACTTATTCCTCTTCCTTTAAGTCATAAACTTGCTCTCCAAGTTTATTCCTCTTGCCTATTCTCCAAGATACCCACTTGCTCTCCAAGTCTACACGAATCCAGCTCAGCATCTTGACTCCACATGGTCTTCACCACTCAACACGTCGTCTGCGTCAGCATCTACGTCAGTGACTACTTTAGGGCAGACATCTTGCATCTTCACAAAGGTTCTTCCCCATCTGAGCATAGTTTAATGCTTGGATCCATCGGAATGTTTGATGGTTTGCAAGCAAGTAATCCAGCTTCAGTAAGAAGTTCTAGAATATATTTCCATTGATAGACTAAGATTCCTTGACTTGCACGTGCTATCTCAAGGCCAAGAAAGTATCAAAGAGGACCAAGATCACGGAGCTTAAAAATTTTCTGCAAATCTTCTTTAACTGGTCAACTGTTGCATCACTGTTTCTGGCTATGACAATATCGTCCACATAAACCAAAACAGCCACATATACACCATTAACATTCTGTATGAACAAGGTGTAGTCAGCATGAGACGTTTCAAAACCAAGAGAAACCAATGTATCACTGAATTTTAGAAACCATTGTCTAGATGCTTGCTTGAGACCATATAAAGACTTCTTCAGTTTACAGACTGGATTTCGAGGTAAAAATGTACCGTCTTTTGGAGTGTAACCAGGAGGTAATGCCATATAAATCTCTTCATTCAAATCACCATTGAGAAAGGCATTTGAGATATCAAGTTGTGTTAAGCTCCATCGCTTTGCAGCTGAAACAACTAACAATGTTTTGACTGTAGTCATCTTAGCGACTGGAGAAAACGTATCAACAAAGTCTATCCCCTCCTGTTGTGTGTAACCCTTTGCCACTAAACGAGCTTTGTAGCGTTCTAAGGTGCCATCTGCATTAAGTTTTACTTTATAAACCTAGCGACACCCTATAGCATGTTTTCCAGGGGGTAAAAAACACACAGTCAAAGTGTTAGTACTTTCCAAGGCAATTAAATCTTCATTCATAGCCTTGATCCATTCATCAAATGTCTTTTCCTGAGAAAATGAAGTTGGTTCAACATGTTAGTCACTGCATTGACATAAGCTATGTATCCTTTTGTTAACTTTTCATAAGATAAATGAGCAGTTAGAGGATAGGGAATATCAGTAGCTGTCATGTTGCAATAATAATCTTCCAGATATGCAGGTTTCTTAGAAACTCTTTTTGACTGATGATCAATCTTTGAAAGAATTTGACTATCAACCACAAATTCAAAGGCTGAAGGAGAATCTGTGCGAGTCTTATGCATACCTACAGAATCAGTATCCGGATAAAGATCATGTTGAAGCTCTGAAGTTGTACCTGTGAATGGAAATATATCTTCATGGAAAATGACATTCCGTGATACTGTAATGTCATTTGTATGCAGATTCATCACTTTTATCCTTTAAAACCAGCTGGATATCCCAAGAAAATACATGGTCTTGATCGTGGTTGAAACTTATGCATGTTCTTAGAAGAAATAGATACATAACATAAGCAACCAAAGACCTTAATCCCAGAGTAATCCGGTTTCTTCTTATGAAAAACTTGATAAGGAGACTTATCTTGTAGAATTGGAGCAGGTAATCTGTTAATGAGAAAGACTGCAATAAGGACACACTCTGACCAATACTCCAAAGGAAGTTTAGCTTGAAACATCAATGCTCTGGCTACATTCAGTATGTTTTGGTGTTTTCTTTCCACCACTGAATTTTGCTGAGGTGTTTCAAGACATGAGTGATAAGCTCTAATCCCTTTTGTTCTATAGAAATCTGTAAACATCAACTCTTTTGCATTATCTAAACACACACCTCAGACTTTTGTTTTGTATTGAGTCTCCATCAATGTAACAAACTCTGGAAACACACATATGACTTCATGTTTTGTGCGTAAGAGATATATCCAAGTCACGCTGGTATTATCATCAACAATCGTCAAGAAGTACCGATAACCTTCAACTGACGGTACAGAAAATGGCCCCTATATGTCGATATGCATGAGTTCAAAAGGTTCACTGCATACATTGTTATGTGAGACAAAAGGTAACTGTTTTTGTTTAGCAAGAGGGCAGATTTCACAATGAGAACTCATTTTATTCCTTTGAGACAATCCTAATGTATTAGCTATAGAATCAAGCTTTTGTACAGAAGGATGTCCTAATCTGTGGTGCCAGAGAGTTGAATCTACAACAACATTCGTATAAAATGGAGTATGAATAGGAACTGCCTTTCCAAGGGTAACTTTATCCAGATCATATAGGTTGCATATCTCTTCACCCTGACCAATCATCAGTCCCTTGTAAGATCTTAGATTACACAAGCATCACTGTCAAATGCTATTTTGTAGCCAAGATCTTTAGTTAACTGGCTTACACTCAACAGACTGAGTCTAAAGTCTCGAATAAAAAGAACATTATTCAGAACTAAAGACTCATTTAACTGCACTCTCCCAATACCAACAATCTGAACTCCTAAACCAGTTGGTAAGCTCATTGATATGTTCGGTGTATCAGATAGCAAAGAAAAGAGACTCTTGTCATGACAGACATGATGAGTCACCTTGCTATCTATGATCCAAGAGACTGATGATAGAATGTGACCAGTGGTTCGTAATATTCCAGAAAAACATAGAGTTTTCGAAGAGAAGGCCATACCGGGCAAAGCGGTAATGGTTCCACCAGATGTTGAAGCAATGTCAGTATGTGATTGAGAGAGTTTCATTTGAGTATTAAACTATTCAATGACTCCTTGGGTTTGATCCTTTGAGAGACTAGTCATCGAACCTATAGCAGGAAAGTCATTAGCATGATTATCAAGAAGAGATATGTTTGCTATCACAAGTTTTGCAGATGAATGTTTATCATTTTGAGTCGCTCTTTTGGATTTGAATCCAGGAGGATATCCATGGATTTTATAGCACTTGTCCACTGTGTGTCCCGAGTAACCACAATGTGAACATAATGGTATATTTTGTCTCTCCTGCTGAGCTGGATGCATTGCATTGATAGAAGGTTGAGTTGCATCAGAAGGAATGTTGATCACATTATAAGCAGATGCATTGGAGACATGACTGATGTTGCGTTGACTATAGTCTTGATCAAGAAGATTGTATACTTCAACAAGATCTGGTACAGTCTTCTTCATTATGATCTGACTACGAGCATTTCCATAAGATTCATTTAAGCCGGCTAAGAACTTGTTGATTTTGGTATGCTCTGTATTGGTATGAGTAGCCTTGCAACAATCACAATTCTGGCAAGTTTTAACACAATCCGCTCCATCAAGCTCATCCCAAAGTGTCTTTAACTTGGTATAGTAAGTAGATAAATCCATAGAGCCTTGATGAAGAGACCAGATTTGCTGTGTCAAATGGTAGGATCTTGGTAGATTTGTGATACGAAACCTTGTCAACAAATCTCTCCAAATGTCAGAGGCATCATTGAATCGAAGTATACTACCATAAATCTGTTTTGAAACAGAGTTCAATAGCCAAGACTTGGCCATACTATTGCAATGTGACCAAATCCTATAAAATGTGGATGCATTTCAGGTGGTCTAGGCAAAGATCCATCAATGAAAGGAAATTTGTTCTTTGCATCTAGAGCAATAGTAATGGCAAGATTCCAGGTGTTGTAATTCGTACCATCTAGTGTTTCGGAAATGATAAAAGTTCTAGGATTATCACCACTCGTCAAGAAATAAGGTGAATACTGGATTCCATCGAATGTGAAAGATTCAGGTACCAGAAAGGAAGATATCAGAGCAGGATTAGTCAGAAGATTCATCGGAATAGATGATGGTCCAGGATTTGTCGAAAAAGTCATCGGAATGGATGGATTTGGAACAAAATGGAAAACTAACATTGACCGGTTTAAGACCAAAAAGGAAAGATGCAAAAATAAAAAGACAAATATGGCCTAAGCTAAGTATTGGCCTCGAACCCTGGTTGTTTCTAGGATGGGCGAGTTCTAGGAACCACTAGACTGACCCATCTTACCTGCACCAATTGTAAATAAAGAAAAGACTTTCCTTGGTTCAGTGTTGGCCTTCTTTGCTAAGTAGTTGATCTTTAGGGTGTCTGGACCAATCTTGATGGAGCTCTTGACTTGGTCTTCTATCTTTGGTTCTTCAATGCTTGAGTCTTCAAAGTCTTCCTCTTCACTCTTGTTGGTTTCATCAAAAATGGGTTCTCCTTCTATGCACATTCCTGCCACATAACCTTCGTTGTCAGTTCCAGCCAAATAAGCTTTCTTACCTGAAGTGATATTGAGTTGCACAAAGGCATTGCTCAAGTAATCACTTGGTTTGTTGATATGCTCTACTTTGGTGGGTTGAGCTATTGGCATGTTTGGTGGTTCATCCATGTTGTCTAGGATAGCTTGGATGGCAAGTATGAATCCATCTTAAGTCTCCTAGCCTTGGAACGTGTCATAGGACCTTCTGTGACTTTAAGAATGGTTATGGGAACTTGGTTCTTGTCCATGACCTCATCAGATATGCAAACCCAGTATAACCGAGCTACAAGTTTTTGCTTGGAAAGTAAAAGCACCTCAGAAGATTTGCCATCTTATGTGGCAGTTGATAACATGACATGTGGTGGTTACAAAAAACCTGAATCATAGAAATATGAGATATGACAATTATTTCCCGAGATGTGGGGATCCATAAGAAACGGTTACTCATGCCATATTTGAATGTCCTCCTGCTCTGCAAGTATGAGCTTTATCATCAACACCCTCTAGTCAAAACACCTTTCCGTTACCTAGCATATATGCCAATATGGATTACCTCTTCTGGAGAAAGAACAACATTTTTGCACCTGAATTAGACATGGATCCTTATCCTTGGATAATTCGGTATATCTGGAAGGCTCGAAATGATAAATTATTTAGGGGAATTGATAAAGACCCTATGGAGTTAGTCAGATATGCAGAAAGCAAATGTCGGGCCTGGTTTAGTGCTAATGAGACGGTCAACCAGACCCACAAGGGCACATGAGCGAGGAGCCCCAAATCATACGTCTGGATAATATATGTATGGTGGACGGTTCTTGGACCGCCAATGATCAGTATAGTGGTTGTGGATGGGTGTGGAAGGACAGTGGCAGGAAAATTGAGCTTATGGGAACGTGGAACTTAAGGAGACGAGAGATGGCCCTTTCATTCCAAACTAGAAGCTCTCAGATGGACTATGGAGAGTATGCTTCAACATTCGTCATGTCAGCGTTTTGGGACATACTGCAAGGATCTAATTGCGATGGTAGAAGAACCACAAGATTAGCTGAGTTTTGCAACAGAGTTGGAGGCTATATAGACGCTGTTGTATGCTTTCCAAATTTCAAGATTTATCACATCCCAAGGTATCAAAATGGAATTTCAGACGCTCTGGCTAAGATTGCACGATCTTTTTATAGAGACCTTTGTTTTGTTGGTTGTTCTAATCCTGGTCTGGCTACCAGACCACCTCAAGTTTGAGTAATAGAATAGCCGTTTGATATCAAAAAAAATTGTGTAGAAGAAATATGTTAAATAACTTCACAAATAATGTCAGAGACTATGTATATTTTTCATATCCTCCAAATGAATCAATCTTTCATTTTTTCATGATTTTGTAAACGGTGTCTCATTTACTTCTTGACTCAGCATTTGCCAAACATCATATCAAGCTGAAATATTCTCTTCTTATATCACTTTTGCTTTTGTTGCCTCTCTTCTTGTGCTAATTAAGATTCTGCTTTTGTCCTTCTAGCATTTGAAGCTGATCGACTTCTGCTTTGTTGCGCCTCTAGAAAACTTACACAACTCAACTTTTTCTTAATGTGTAGTTTAAAGTCTGATACTTGTTTTACAAAGTTTATATATAATTAAGGGATCTCTTGGCATCTTTAAACACACTTCTTTTTTCGTAAATCAATTGTGGGTTTACCTTTGGGATTGCAGGGCGCATGCCGTTTCCGTTATTTCTTGATTTCCTTATATCATCAGATTATTCAGATCCCACAATTGTATAACCCGTCTTCTTTCGTGGAATCAAATTTAGGGTTTATTAGCTCTTGGTGTTTTTTTTTTGAAAATTGGACTCGTACTATATGACGATCTGAGCGTCTAAGTCAGAATATTCCAGTAGTTTTAAAAAAATTTTCGCTTCCAGAAAATGTAATTTTTCTCATCTTTCGTCTTCTTTCTTCAAGAGACATACAATCTAAGTTTATAATGTAAAATCCTATGCGTTATATATTGTGAACTCTGAGAATATCTGGCTAGACCGATGCTAGATAGTAATGGTTCTACCTTCGTCTGAAACAGTCCAATGGCGAACTGGTGTCTTCTTACAAGGCAATTTGTCGGTTTCTTGTAGAGGTTATGAAGCCTCTATTTAGGCTTTGGGTTTACCAAGAACCTGAGCCTGGGAATCTTGTTTATGTAATGCCTGGCTTCTTGTCTGTGTTGTTGCCGCAAAATCCCACAAGAGGGAACAAAACTTAGGTTCACCCCCTATGGTGAACCTTTAAATTCACATCACCTCTAATAATCAATCAAAGTGCCACATAGATTAATGAGTAAAAGATACTAAATATTTTTTTAGAAAATCAAAATAACTAAAAAACAAAATATTTTAGAAAATCAAAACCAAACCCTAGATCTAAATCTAAACCGTAGACCCTAAACTCAAATCTTAAACCCTAAACCCAATCCCTAAATTTTAATTCCAAACCCTAGACCCTAAAACCTATATCCTAACCCAAACCCTAATCTTATACCCAAATCCTAGTCCTTAAACCCAAACCCTAAACCCAAACCCTAGACCCTAAACCCAACCCTAAACCCAAACCCTAGACCCAAACCCAAACTCTAGACCCTAATCCAAACCCTATACTCTAAACCCAAATCCTAGACCCTAAATCCTAAACCCAAACCTTAGACCCTGAACCCAAATCTTAGATCCTAAATCTTAAATTCAAACTGTAGCCTCTAAATCAAAACCTTAAATCTTAATCTTAAATTCTAAAGGAGCACCATCAACATTAACCTAAACATTCAGGGTATAAGATTTGGGTTTAGGGTTTACAGTTTAGGTTTAGGGTTTAGAGTTTCGGTTTAGGGTCTATGGTTTGGGTTTTGGGTTTGGGTTTATGGTTTAGGATTTGGGTTTAGGGTATATGGTTAGGGTATGGGTTTAGGGTTAGGGTTAGGGTATGTGTTTAGGGTATAGGGTTTATGGTCTAGGGTTTGGATTTATGGTTTAGTAGTTGGATTTAAAGTCTACAGTTTGGATTTAGGTCTAGGGTTTGATTTTGAATTTCTAGAAATTATTGATTTTTTAGCTATTTTGATTTTCTAATTTTTTTTGATATTTTTTATTTATTAATCTATGTGGCACTTTGATTGGTCATTAGATATGAGGTAAATTTAAAAGTTCACCCTAGGAGGTGAACGTAAGTTTTGTTCTTTCCAAATCTAGCTTATTTTTGCTCAGAATGCTATTTGTACTTCTTCTTTAAGTGGCTTCTAGACAAACTAGTCTTTCAAGTTGTTACAGATTATAATTTTTTACAACTACAGTTTTTGGTATAATATAAATGGGGAATTTTTATCTTTACCACATTATTGGTATCACTTTTTTTTATTATTTTTAAAGAGATATTTTCATAAATACCATTCTTTTAAGAGACATTTTTTTTAAAAACTAATTAGATACCTAAATTTTATATTCTTAAACCTTACCCCACCCCTCAGTTCTAAACCCTAAGTCTTAGATTAATTGACACAAGGGTTATAAGTGTGTTTTTTCTTCTTAAAAAATAAGAGTAAAATTGATTAAAGTAAACATGAAAAGTCGTATTATGAAAGTGGTATTTTTACAATTTCTCAATATTTTTTTTTCACGAAGGAGGTACAAAGATATTTCTTAGTACGAAAGAGCAAAAGGCGAGTTGGTTGAATCCAACCAGTAGGGGACGAACGTGCTAACATAGGAGAAAACATGCTTCCTTAGCCGAGCTTGTCGAGCAAGAAAATCCGCTTTAATGTTGCTGGCTCTGGCCTCGTAGACCACTTTGGCGCCGTGGTAAGTCTCCCATAGGGGTAGAAATTCACTCAGTTCAGCTGCAAAGGCCGGCCAATCTTCTGATGTATTAATCATTTTGACCAATTTCTGGGAGTCAGTCACGAAATGGTTACAATACCGTTGGTGGCGAGATAAGCACTTTAAAGCCCATATCAGGCTATGGAGTTATGCATGTAATGGTGAGATTGCTCTATGGCTACCTTGTAGTCCAAGTAGATCAGTCGATCCATCTTGCAGATGGAGGATCCAGCCCACTCCACTTGTGCTTTCATCATTTTTCCATGATCCATCCACCCGACAGGTGAAGGTTGGTAGGTCCAAGTGTCTTTTGGGTGAAAGTGCTGGAGCAGTCTCCCCTAGATCTTCTTCTTCATTGGCGGCATTCTCAATATAAATTTATAAAATGGAAGTTATAACTAATATTGTGGCATTCTTTGTCCTTAATTCACATTGATTTTATGTATAAGTATTTGTGTTTAATTTTATAACATTTAATATTATATTGGGTAACTAATTGGTAAAAATATTTTTTTTCTTTGGTCTTTTATTTTGTTCATTTAAATATAACTAATTTGATAATTTTGTTATAAATCTTATTTGATTTTCTTTTAGAAAATATAAAATTGCTATAGAAAAACTACACAAAATTAAAATAAAATTACAGAAACTGCAGTTTTTGGACATACATGTGATTTGAAAGGAGAAATAAAGTGATTACAGTTGGAGATTCAGTCTTTAAACACCAATGTGAAAGGCTTAACACATATATTCTATCTCTAGCCTCTATCAGAAGATGAAAATGGTAATCTTGTATCATGCTTCATCATTTTACTTAAAAACATATATCTAAATTCTCAATAAATATATTATATAATTAGAAGCTGAGACATTCTTAAAATGGTAATCTTGTATCATGCTTCATCATTTTACTTAAAAACATATATCTAAATTCTCAATAAATATATTATATAATTAGAAGCTGAGACATTCTTAAAATGGTAAATCTTTTGACTAAGTGCATCAGTATATGGGAAAGAATGAATATAAATATACTAAACAAGCATGTTCATACATCTAGATCTAGGCATGTAGCTGCATTAAAAGTACCTAGTACAGAAAAGCAAAAAGTTAAATTTAAAATATGAAAATACAGAGAAAAGATATCAAAGTAGAAATTTTATATATAACTAATATTGTGGCATTCTTTGTCCTTAATTTGCATTGACTTTATGCATAAGTATTTGGGTTTAATTTTATAACAATTTATAAAAAAATTCTTAACTAATTAGTAAAAATAATTTTTTTTGTCTTCTATTTTGTTCATTTAAATATAATCAATCTAACGATTTTGTTATAAATCTTATTTGAATTTTGTTAGAAAAAAAAAACTTTCTATAGTAAATCATCTTATAACAGTAAACTCGATTTTTATTGATTTCTTCTTTTTGTTCTTATGACATTATATTCTTTATTAAACAAACTCTCAAAATGGTAAAATTATGACTTTTTGTGTTTTTAAAACAAAGGTGAGAGCCGAGAAATCTTTTCATCTTTTTCCAATACTTAGTTTTGAAGAAAACTAGACTAACCGATCAGGTTATAGGTCGTTCGCAGATCATTGTTTTTAATAAGGTTTTCCGGTTTCAAGGATAACCGGACCGGAAATAGTGTCCAGGTCACGAATATACCGTTCGGATATACCGGTCCAACCGGATAGTCGATCAAGTTCTGTTCGTCTGTACTTTTGATTGATGTGTGATCAGAAAGTTGGATTCTTTTGTGCGTAAAATCTAATCTGATTCAGACCCAGACTGCCCTTCGATCTTCAAACTCTGAATCCGGGCAAGCCCATTTTGAGTTACGATCATGGCGATCAGAGAGTTACGATCGGAATCATTTGGTACTTGTCCGCTTCTCTCGCTTCCAGAAGATGTGTTTGCTGCCACCTCACGTTTTCTATCTCCAAGCGACATTTGCAATCTCAGCTTATGCTGCAAAAGCCTCTGCAACCTTGTGTCTTCAGAGAAGATATGGTTTGTACAATGTGAGCTCGTAAAGGTTCTTCCTTTAACCGGAATAGTCCAGTGGCGAATCGGGATCTCTTCTTACAAGACCCTTTGTCGGTTTCTTGTAGAGGTGACGAAGCCTCTTGCTGGGGTTTGGGTTCACCAGGAACCTGAGCTTGGGAATGTTGTTTACGTGATGCCTGGTTTCTTGTCTGTTGTTGGTTGCCGGATCATCCCACAAAAGGTTGGTCCTTTGGGGATTCAAGAAGGTCGGGTTATGTGGTCACCTGTGTTTGAGATCATCTGTGATTTCGATGGCTCTACCAAGTTCTTCCTCCATGGAAGAGGCAGAGAAGGAAGTTGTGTGTACCCTGGTTTAGTTACAGGTATTGACAAGACTTGTAATGTGCTCTCACTCGAGGTTGAGCCGAGGGGAGAGAAGAGTTTGTGCAGTGAGACTAAGAGTGGGGTTCCATTTCAGAAGCTCGCTGATTGCGATAGAAGAAACTTACTCGAACTAGTGACAAACCATGTTGGTTTGCATGTTCTTGAACCATTAAGTGGGAATTTTTTTCCCACGGTGGAAGATGATGAAGGGATGTTGTTGGAACGCAGAAATATGTTCCTTAAAATGCACAAGTTTGGTAAGAACTGGAAGCACATGAACCTCGAGGAAGATGGGTTGTGTTACAATCCTACGCAGGTAGACATAAACGAGATGGGTGGTTACTGTGCTTCCCCATATGTGAATCGCCGGAACTTTCTTAGCGCTGGTGACACATTTGGTCTTAGTCTCAACGCTTCCTACACTGAGATGTCTTCTTACAAAGGGTGGCCAAGAATGGACTTATACCGCTTCTGCCTACATAAACTACCAATTAAGAGTCCTGGAGATGACCAAGAGTATGCTGGTTTGTGGGGAGGAACATTTGGGTGGCCACCTGGGAGATGTAATGAAGATGAAACCAGAAATGCTTTTTATCTACTGATGCTCACTTACCAAGAGTCTAAAAAGAACAACGGGAAACGTCTTGTTGGGACGAAAATACTTGAAGGCAATGACTTTGTGAATCATCCCAATGGAACATCAATGTTTATTGTGGATATCGACACACCTTCCCTTGAGCCCTTTCCGTTTGATGGAAGAGACTTTGAGCATTCGTACAAAGGAAAGGGTATCTCAATTGGTTATGGTTTCCGTTATCCCGGTTCAGAACCTGGTTCACTTTTCGTGATCTCTGATGATCATCTAGCATTCGTTTGGCATGAAGCCAAAGATGTGTTTACAATGAAAAGACTAAACCTTGGAAGAGATCATGAAGAAAGGTTTGAGTTTGTGTGTGCCTCCTTTGCCTCCAGTTAAGAACTTTACTTATATGGAAACGTCTTACACAAACGTGTTTACCAAGTCATGAATCTGTTCGCCCTCCTACGGGGAATGTTGGAAAATGGAATACTCCGCAACAGATATACAAATCTCTCTCCCATATCTTGTCTTGTTTCTGAGATGTAAAATCATAGTTGAATGTTTTGTGACATCGTTTGCCTCTTTACCTGTACACTCACAAGAAAGGGTATCTCAAATGTGTCTGAGATTACACTTACTTTTATTATTTTAAACAATACTTAAACAGTTGATTAACATTGAGTTTGTGTAATTTTCGCTTTAATTCATTTAACAATACAATGTTTTTATATATTTAATTCAGACAACAGAAATCTAGTTACTCTACCAATACATTGTTTTTATATACTTAGTACACACATGTTGAAAGCATACTTTTATGTTGTGGTTTCTCCATTCAATAATGGAAACAAGACAAGACTTTGTGACCCTTCAAAACCTGTTGCAGAAGTCTTCTATGATGTTCTTTGCGCTGAGGCAAACACATTGGTGTGAGATTTTGTCAAATAAGTAAAATTTAGACATGGAGGCAAAGGCGATACACACACGCCTTTCTTCAAGAGCTCTTCAAGGTTAAGTCTTTGCAACGTCAGCACAGTTTTAGTTTCTTTCCAAACAAACAAGAGAAGACCTTTAGATGTCACGAAAAATGAGCCCGGTTTGTATCCAGGATACCGAAAACCATAACCCTTTGCAATACCTTCTCCTGTGTAAGAACACTCAAAACCATCTTCTATATCATCAAAAGGAAAAATCTCAGAAGAAGGTGAACCAATCTTTACAACAAACACTGCGGATCCATTAGGATGCATCACATAGTGAGTGCCTTCGAGTATTTTCGTCCCGATAAGAAGTCTCTCATTACCATCTTGAGATTCTTCGTAAGTGAGCATCAGTAAGAAAAGAGCCTTACCGGGTTTATCTTCAGTGCATTTTCCAGGTGGCCAGCCAAAAGTTCCTCCCCACAAACCAGCATACTCTTGATTCTCCACAGGTTGTTTAATTGGTAGTTTGTAAAGAGCGAAGTGAGTTTCGTGCATGCTTGGCCAACCTCGGTAAGAAGCCAGCTTAATCTTTGAAGCTTTAACACTAAGACCTACAAAATCACCAGAGCTAAGAAACGTTTGGAGATTGAAACGTCTAATCTCACTGCTACAAGAGGCTTGCTTTGATGAAGAACTTGAACCAGTTGAGCTAGACCTCTTCAGAATATGCTTGATCCCACTTCTGAAATACTTGCTTAAGCTCTTCCTTTGTGTCTGAACCTCATCATCCACATGGCGAAAATCTCCACCATAACCAAGATGCGTCCACAACTCATCATTAATCTCTACTTGAATCGGATCGTAACACAACTCATCCTCCAGGTTCATGTGATTCCAGTTCCCACCAAACTTGTGCCTTTTAAGCAGCATGGTTCTACGTTCCGAGGACATGGCTTGATCATCTCTCAACGATAGCTCAGGCACAGGTAAACCTACATGGCCGGTCACCAAGTAAAGTAACTTCCTTCTATCACAAAAGGGTAGCTTACAAAAAGGAAACCGAACCTTATCTGTTCTCTCAATCTCATCAACCAAACGCCTCCTCGGCTCAACCTCGAGGAGAAGCACATTGCAACACTTGTCAATGCTAGTAACAAAACCAGGGTACAAGAAACTGCTTTCTCTATCAATCCCATGGAGGAAAAACCTAGGCGAGCCATCAAAAGCAGAGACAATCTCAAACACAGGTGACCACATAAGCCTCCCTTCTTGAATCCCCAAAGAACCCACTTCTTGTGGAATGATCCGACACCCAATAACCGACAAGAAACCAGACATGACAAAAACGACATTCCCAAGTTCAGGGTTTTGGTGAACCCAAACCCCAACAAGAGGCTTCATTACCTCCACGAGAAACCGACAAAGAGCCTTGTAAGAAGAGATCCCTGTTCGCCACTGGACTATTTCAGATAAAGGAAGAACCTTTACGGCTTGGCATTGCACAAGCCACATCTTCTCTGAATCAACAAGGTCACAGAGAGTTTTGCAGCTCAAGCTTAGATTACAAACGTCGCTTGGTGAAAGGAAACGAGAGATGAGAGCAAAGACATCTTCTGGAAGCGACAGAAGCAATTCCGACAGCAAATCTCCGATCTTCATCTATTACGAGTCCAGTTTGGTGATAAAATCAGTAAACCCGGAAATCAATTTGATGAGAGATCGAAAGAGGCAGGCCGCCTCGCAAACATAGAAGAAGATTTTAATGTGAGAAAAGTCGTCTTTCGTTTCAAGCTGTAGTCGAGAGTTGACTGTTACAGTCTTTCTTAAGTGGTTTTTTTATCAAAATACTACGGCTGTGCACTGATACTAGTTCGTTACTTGGCTCTTAGACCATATCCATTGGTGGTTATTAAGAGGGGTTCTTAGCCAAAATTAGTATTGGGCTCCACCACTTCACTACCTTTAAAAGTCTCATTTTAAGAATTAGTTCTTACACTATTTTGTGGGCTCCACTGACACGTGGCGGCCCATGATTAATTTGTTTTAGTTTCTTTTCTTTTGAAATAAAAAAAAAAAAAATTTAAAAACCCCATAGGGATTCTTATGGATGGACATGCTCTTATCCGCTATTTAACATGTATTTGCCCCATAGAATTAAGTTCTCGTAGTGATCAGATCAACCTCAAATCAAAAGCTTGCAAGTACAACAAGTTAAGTATAAAGTATTTTTTTCATAAAAATTAACTACTTTTCTTTTTTGTTGGCAATTGTTATTATTGATTGAGCCCAATGGACAAAGTACAAGAAAAGATCAATGAGCCCAATTTCCGTCATACAACTCAAAATTATAAAACTGAAGCCCAGGAAGATAAGACCCAATTTATTGGTCTGAAACCACCGACGTCAAGTGTCACGCTCACGGTCCACGCGTCAAGAAAGAAAAAATCACTGTCACGCGTCAGTAAGCTCCTTTGCATGAAACGAGCTACGATACGTGCTCTTACGCACTGTCGCGTGAGACAGAAATTTGTTGATACGATGTCACCGACAAATCCACGATCTGTATCAAACTTCATCGCTGGTTCAATGATCTTCACTTGGAAAAGCTATCCAACCGTCGTCTCTTTCCTCTGCTTACCCTTACCTTCTTTTGATTGTTAGAGAAGCACAGTCCCTTCTTCGGTGTGAAGAACACGAAGATGTTAATCTCTCCACTAAGGATTGGCGTATAAAGACCACAAAATTATTCCCTGAAACAAGAGAAAAGATGGCAAGAGAAGACAAAGAAAAGGATTGAAAGTTGAACATGCGGTGGATTGCTAATCGATCAAAAGATCGAAGTGGATAATCGCCAACACGAAAAACAAAAATCCGCTAACCGGAAGATTAAGATCGATCGGAGATAGAAAGTATGAAACATCAAAAAAAAACACAACAAAAGATCTGATCTTGTAAGATCAAAATATTAACAATTAGCTTTTCTCATCTCTTTCCTCTGTGAAAGATAATAGTGAGGGAATAGAGGAAGAAGAGAGAGAAAAGCCCAGGCAAATTTAAAAATTAACTACTTAACTTGTTTATACTTGTTACTCATTTCATTTTTTTCTTGTTTCAGTAACATCAACAAAAGTTTTTATATATTCATTACTGAAACTGTTAAATTTAGATGAGCCAAAGCTTTTTTTAATCGGTATATTTGTTTTGTTTCGTCTTAAAATCAAGTTCTCGACACCGTTAAATAGAATAATAAATCAATAAATCTTATTATTCACAAATCTAAGTCAAGTGTGAAATAGCCTTATACTTTTCAATATTTTTGTCATTAATTTTTATTTATCTATTGTTCTATTCGTTTATAAAAATTTCTTATCATATATTTAATATATCTTGTCTTGTATTTATATTTTATCCAAAATCAGATAAAAAATTAGATTCCAATAAATGTTTTCTGATAAAAAAAGATTGGCATTTTTTTTTCCTAGAAAATTATGCTTTATTTTACTTATTTGCAATTTTGAAGTAATAAGTATTTTAAAAACGAGTATTGATTTAGCAAGTAACAAATTGGATCAAGTAACTCGTAAGTAGTAGTTTTTTTCTCGAGTACTTGACATAGCTAGTACTTATTTTAAACAAGTGAAGTTCAAGTCCTAAATACAAATAGTTGAACGAACCAAACCAAGTACCAAACTTCCCAAAATTAGTAAGTTCTTGACTTGCGTCCACCCTTAAAAAATACTAAAAAATATTTTATATTTAAATTTATATGATGAGGAATAATCTAAGATAAATCTAAAAAAGTTTTTTTTCACCAAAATAGCTTTCAAAGAAAAAATGACCAAAATAAACTTTATTAAAAAGTGTAAATATATATATATATATATTTATATTCTTTCGGTTAACTAGTCTGGATTTAAAATTTAGAGTTATGACGTGAGATTTTGGAGGTGAGATTTAAAATTAAAAAAACAAAAAAAAATATTTTTGATCATTTTCTTTATATCTATTTTTCTGATAAAAATTAAAAAGTATATTTGAGATTTACCCACTTACAACCCAATAAATATTAACTTTTAACAATATGCCCGGTTGGGAGTGTTGACTGTGGAGATTCTATATGTTGACGTTCTGTTTGAAAGGATTTCGATTTAGATTTTGTCTTAGTTAAAATATTAACATGATTTTTTATTTTTATTTAATGTTTTATGAGATATAATAAAGAGAAATTAGAATCAATAACCATAAAAATGTTGAGAATTAAGGTAAAAGAAATATACTTTAATAATATAAATATGTTATGGATCATATGTGAGAGAGAGAGATAGGAAATAAAAATTTGTTTGATTTTTATTATATCTTTTCTGCACATACATTTCTAAAGTATGAAGGCAAAAAGCCTATTTATAGAAAAAGATTATTTGCTTACTCATCTTCTCATTACTACACATAATGACATGTGTTAATGATGAAGCTAGTGTAAGGAAAAGACAACTGTCTTTTGATGACTAATCACATTTTCAACACTCCCCCTTGATTAGTTATCTTGTATTACGTACTGTCTTGTTAAAATCCTAGTCATAGAAAAACCCTTTAGGAAAAAAACCATAATAAGGGAAAAAGAGTACAGTAATGTAATCTCCCCCTGAGAATAACGGACATAGCTTTTTCTTCACAGATCATGCAAATGCCGCATTCTGATACCGTAAACATGTTTTCGGAATGTTGTAGTGGGGAGAGCTTTTGTGAATAAGTCAGCTGGATTGTTGCATGACCGTACATACTTTATGTCCACTTTTTTATTTTTCTCGAGCTCCCGTATATATGAGAAAAATCTTGGAGGGATGTGCTTTTTCCGGTCGCTCTTATATAACCTTCTTTAAGTTGAGCGACACACGCCAAATTGTCTTCAAATATTTTTGTCGGCTTTTTCTTGTCAGATATCCCACTTGCGTCTTGTATGTGATGACTCATTGACCTAAGCCACATACATTCTCGACATGCTTCGTGAAGCACAATAGTCTCTGCATGATTCGACGAAGTTGCAACCAGAGTTTGTTTCTGGGAACGCCAAGAGATCGCGGTTCCACCAATTGTAAAAACATAGCCAGTTTGTGATCGAGCTTTATGAGGATCTGATAAGTATCCTGCATCTGCAAAACCAACCATACCAAACTCGGGTTTTCTAAAATAAATTAACCCTAGGTCAACTGTACCTTGGAGGTAATGGAATATTTGCTTGATTCCGTTCCAATGCCTACGAGTAGGAGAAGAACTATATCTTGCAAGTAGGTTAGTTGCAAAAGCAATACCAGGTCTTGTACAATTTGCAAGATATAGAAGCCCACCGATAGCGCTCATATAAGGTACTTCAGGGCCGAGTACCTCCTCGCTATCTTCAAAGGGTCTAAAAGGATTTTTCTCTACATCAAGAGATCTATTTACCATTGGAGTACTCAAAGGAGCCGCTTTATCCATATAAAAGCGTCTCAATAATCTTTTCGTATAATTTGATTGATGCACAAAAATTCCTTCTCGGAGATGCTCAATCTGGAGCCCAAGACAAAACTTTGTCTTTCCGAGATCTTTCATTGCGAACTCTTCTTTCATATGAGTTCGTGCATCATCAACCTCCTTTTGAGTTCCAATTATATTTAGGTCATCAACATATACAACAATGATCACAAAGCCAGATGACGATTTCTTTATAAAAACGCATGGACATATCGCATTGTTCACATATTCTTTTCTCAATAGATATTCACTTAAGCGATTGTACCACATGCGTCCGGATTGCTTTAATTCGTAAAGTGATCGCTGTAACTTGACCGAACAAATCTCCCTAGATTTTGCTTACAATGCTTTTGGCATTTCCAATCCTTCAGGGAGTTTCATGTATATATCATTATCCAATGATCCATACAAATATGCAGTCACAACGTCCATTAGATGCATTTCAAGATTTTTCGATGCTGCTAGGCTCATCAAAAATCTAAACGTAATTGCATCCATTACCGGGAATACGTTTTGTCAAAATCAATTCCCGGTCTCTGAGAAAAACCTTGGGCAACTAATCGGGCTTTATATCGTGTTACTTCATTTTTCTCATTTACTTTTCTCACGAATACCCACTTGTACCCAACATAATTTATATTCTCAGGCGTTATGACTATAGGTCCAAAGACATTCCTTTTATTTAGGGAGAGTAATTCAGTTTGTATGGCCTTCTTCCACTCCTCCCAATCATGTCTTTTCATACATTCCAGTATGGACCTTGGATCTGGATCATCACTTTCGTGATCTATTTCTTTGGACACAGAAAAGGAGAAAATTCCATCAACATCTTTTATCTTATTTCTGATCCATAATTTTTCATCTCGGGCGTAGTTGATGGTAATCTCATACTTTTCTGTTCCCTCCTCGTCATCTGGATCCTTATCTTTATTTGGTTCTTCTTGAACCTTTTCGTCTATGCCTTCTTTCAGACATTTTTCAGTATTAGGTTCTTTTGAAACCTTTCCACTTTGCTCAACCAATTTCTTTTTCTTTCGGGGATTTTAATCTTTAGAACCCGTTGGTCTCCCCCTCTTTAACTGAATCTTAGGTTCATTCATTGTGTTTCCATCAGTTTGTCCTTCAGGAACAACAACTCTTGATGGAACATTTTCAACGGGTATATATGACTTCGTCACCCTTCTCGTATATGTGAACGCATCTGGTAACTGATTTGCCAAATTATGCAAATGCACAATTTTCTGAACTTCCAGCTCTCTTTGATTTGTAGGGGGATCAAGGTGTAACAACGACTGTGTACACCAAGTAATCTCTTTAGGAATTTCTCTAATTCTTCCCCCTAACGCTGGAAATTCTTCCTCATTAAAATGGCAATCGGCAAATCGTGCCGTAAACATATCACCAGTTACTGGTTCAAGATATCTTATTATACTTGGTGACGTATAACCCACATATATTCCTAATCTCCTTTGTGGGCCCATTTTTTCTTTGTGGTGGAGCTATCGGAACATAGACTGCACACCCAAAGACACGGAAATGAGATACATCTGGTTCTTGCCCAGATGACAATTGCAATGGGGAGTACTTATTATTTGCACTCGGTCTCAGCCGAATCAGTGCAGCCGCATGCAAAATAGCATGACCCATACCAAATTGGGAGCTTTGTTTTTAATATCAACGGTCTGCAATCAACTGCAACCGTTTTATCAATGACTCGGCCATGCCATTTTGTGTATGAACATGGGGAACTGGATGCTCCACATCAGTCCCCACTGACATACAATAATCATTGAAGGCTTGCGATGTAAACTCACCAGCATTATCAAGCCTTACTTTCTTTATGGCATATTCTAAGAACTGCGTTCTCAACTTTATTATTTGGGCAATGAACTTTGCGAAAGCCGTATTTCTTGTCGTCAAAAGACAGACATTTGACCATCTACTAGATGCGTCAATCAATACCATGAAATACTTAAACGGCCCGCACGGAGGGTGGATCGGCCCACATATGTCACCATGTATTCTTTCTAAAAACAGTGGTGATTCATTGCCAATCTTTGCTGGTGATCGCCGAGTTATAAGTTTTCCTTGAGAACATGCATTACATGTAAACTCGTCCGTTTGCAAAATTCTCTCGTTTTTCAACGGATGGCCATTTGAATTTTGCACTATCTTTTTCATCATGACTGAACCAGGATGTCCTAGCCTTTCATGCCAGATTTTAAATGTATTAGTAAACTTCATGTTTACTGTGGCATAGGACTCAGTCATGTTTATTTTCGTACAATATAGTCCAGAGGATAACATTCTTAACTCTTCCAGTATATGTTTCCTCTCAGACTTAATGCAAAGATATTCAATGCCATCTTTCCTCATAGTTTCAATATGATATTCATTTCTTCGGATATCCTTAAAACTTAATAAGTTTCTATGAGACTCGGGGGAGTATAATGCATCATTTATTTCAAATCTCGTCCCCCTTTGCATTGAAAAACTGACTCTTCCAGAGCCTTTAATAATCTTTGCACTACCAGATATTGTACTTACGCTTCCAGCGTAATCTTTTATTTTGAGACTGGAGAAATATTTCTTATCTTTAATTATCGTGTGCGTTGACGCACTATCTGCCAAACACATATCTCCATCCATAGTCTCAAAGTCTGGCATTTTCTGCATTTATTCATAAACATATATTATTAAACATGAAACATAACATATATTTCTTTCAACAAAAGATATAGATACTATAATACAGTAAACTTATATCACATCGATTTTACATTACTCATCGATTCTTTCTGAATCAACCAGAAAGTCTGATACGTCAAGATGAGTATCATCATTTAAACCGTGAAAGGATGGCCCGGGTTCATCAGAGATGAAGTTTGTTTCACTTCCTTTCTCTTTCGATTTTTGGGATTCTCTATACAGATCGGCTAAGTGTTTTGGCGTACGACAACCACGTACCCAATGACCTTTCATACCGTATTTGTAGCAAACCTTTTCTGTTTGCCTTTTATCATCCTGGCCCCTTTCGTTTTCGTGGAATTCCTTATTATTTCTTTCATCATATGGATGGAATCTTCTTCCTCGTCCTCTTCCACGACCATGATAACAATTTCGACCACGTCCACGTCCTCGTCCTCTCCAATTATCATAACTGGATGATGCAACATTCGCTTCGGGGAATGGAGCAGATCCAGTGGGACGAGCATGATGATTTAAAGTCACGAGTTGATTATTCTGCTTCGCTACAAGGAGAACTTGCATCAACTCCGAGTAACGGGTATACCCATTCGCCCGATATTGTTGCTGTAGGACTACATTTCCAGGATTGAACGTGGAGAGAGTTTTCTCGATCATATCATAATCACTTATTTTCTCTCCACATAACATCATCCTAGATGTAATTCCGAACATCGCGGAATTATACTCACTTACATTTTTGTAGTCCTGAAACCGGAGATGGATCCACTCGTGTTTAGCTTTCGGTAAGATGACATATTTCTGGTGATCGAACCTCTCTTTTAAAGATTGCCAGAGGTCCGCAGGATCCTCTTTCGTAATATATTCATCTTTTAAACCATCATGTATTGGGTGTCGTAAAAATATCATGGCTTTAGCCTTTTTCTCATCTGACACCGTTTTTGAACTATCGATGGTTTCCAAAAGCCCGTTTCCTCTGAGGTGCATCTTTGCACCCACTGCCCAAGTCATATAATTATTCCCCGTAATATCAAGGGCATTTATTTCGAGCTTTTTCAAATTCGACATGATAACTGTATTAATAGAATAACATACTTTAAAATATAATAAAGACAAATTTTAAATACGAAAAATAAATGCATAAATTAAAAGCATAAAGTTAAAGGCATAAATTAAATGCATAAATTTAAAAGCATAAATAAAATCAGAGGCTTAACCTCTTCCATGATCCGAGGAGATAAAGTCTTCCATATTGATCATTTTTTTTCAATGTTTGAGGAGACAAAGTCTGCCATATTAACCTTTTTTTTATTCAAGGTCCGAGAAGACAGAGTCTACCATTTTGACCTTTTCTTTTTATTCATGGAGGCAAAGTCTACCACGCGTTTCTCTGATCGTGAATGCAGAGCCTTTCTTAACAATCAGTCGGGGAAGGCAATGCCTATCATCCCAAAAAATAAATGGAGAAGGCCTAGCCTTTCACTCCGGAACAATAATAAAATTAAAATAATTAAAATTATTGAAAAACATAATTTAAACATTACTTCGTTAGTATAACCTCAGTTGGTTAGAACTTCGTGCTGATAACGTGTTGAGAATTAAGATAAAAGAAATATACTTTAATAATATATATATGTTATGGATCATACGTGAGAGAGAGATAGGAAATAAAAAATTGTTTGATCTTTATTATATCTCTTCTGCACATACATTTCTAAAGTATGAAGACAAAAAGCCTATTTATAGAAGAAGATTATTTGCTTACTCTTCTTCTCATTACTACACATAATGACATGTGTTAATGATGAAGCTAGTGTAAGGGAAAGACAACTGTGTTTTGATGACTAATCACATTTTCAACAAAAAACAACTAATTAAGAAAATAACCATATGAGGCCCGTGGCTAGAATATAGTATGTATAATATGTATTAATTACATTATTTTCCTTAAAATTTACACACATTTCTTTTATTTTTTTCTCTTTTCATCTTATATGATAATTTTTTCTTCTCTTTCATAATTCATCCGTATCTATTTTTTCATCTCATGGTTTGTCACTAATGTCAAAATTGCAAAAAGAGAGGTATTAGTGATCGATATATGAAAAAGACGAAAATTATAAGATAAAATTAAAAGATTCAGATTGTAATTAATGGTTCTGCATCAGCAAGAAACGAAAGAATAAAATAGAAAAAAAATCAGACATCAAACTAAAGAAGAAGATGAACAGTGCTACGTATATGAAATAGTTTATTCTATATTTCTCGACTTGCGTAATAGAATAGAAGTCAATCTCCATGTAATATAAAATTGAGAAATTGTCAAAAATACCACATTTTTATTACTATTTTTTATGTTTACCATAATCACTTTTATCCTCATTTTTAAGAAGGAAAAATACACTTAGAACCCTAAGATTAATTAATATAAGACTTAGGTTTAGAACTGAGGAGTGGGGTAGAATTTTAGGATATGAAATTTAGGATTTTAATTAATCTAATCGTCTTTCACCTATTAACAAGAGGGTATTTATGAAAATGTCACTTAAGTGAAGGTAAAAATGAATAATGGTACTAATAATGTGGTAAACATGAAAATTTCACTATAAAATTGTAATCAATTAAATGTTTTTTAACATGAATCACCTTGTTCAGAGGTATCTAAAAACAAAATTTGTCATCTTGTACAACCATACTTTCATTTTGTTTTCTATTTTACACCAAAACAATCAGTCTTTAATCATGTATAAAATACATTAACATACTATTCTATATTATTGTCATAGTATAATATATCATACTCACTCCCGTCTCCACTCCTCCTCATTTTTTCCATCTCCTTGTTCTCTTCCTCACTCCTCTTTAGAAATGACAATTCTAGGGCTTGCCCGCGGGCCTGGCCTGATAAGGTTTGCTGCAGGGCGGGATTGGGCACTAAAAATCTAAGCCCAAATTTTAGTGGGCCTTGCGGGCTAGGGATTGTGTGGTAATGGGCCTTATGTGGGATCAGCTCAAATGATCATGCGGGCAAATGACAGTCTTCACCAAAACATCACCGTCTCTTCGTGAACCAAAAGAAGAGGGCGACTCAGACGGCGATCTTCACCGTCACGGAGGTTGGAGCTGCGGGGATGGTGTTTCAAGCTCCAAGGATGGTTCTTCTGTTACATACGTCTTTGATCTGCATCATCAGAGTTTACCGACAAAGAAAAAGAAGTTTCTTGATGAGTTCTTCACCGACAAAACTGATGATGCTCCGGATCCGGCGATTCAAGCTCTGATCTTACTTCTGCTGTTCCCTTTGGCTTCGATCTGGAGCAAAGGACCTTCGCCGACAACATATCAAGCAAGCATGTATTTCGGTAAGATTTTGCATGTACCTTCTCCGACAACATTTCAAACTTCTTTGATGAGCCGAACTCGTTACTGTCCATTTCCTTTAGAGGTAAAGACAAAACTTTAGGGAAAGAAGAACGAGATGTTTGGTCTCTTTTTATCTCTCATCAAGCGGCTTCACATGCAAGTTCTTGCCTTTGTTTAGTGTCATGTTCTGTAAGGTATGGCTTCAATACATATATATTAACTTAGTTTTCAAAATATACGTCTGGTTGAGGATTATTAAGAAGCTAATCTTGTGCAGGAACGAGTGTAAAAAGAAGATTTTGAGGCATTCAACGAAAAAAACATAGAGAATGTGCAGCTAATAACCAAGCTAATGAAGGTTAGTGTCAACAAATAACAATATCTCTCTATCTTTTTTTTGTTGTTGATTGTAGTAACCATTGGTCGTGTTTGAATGTTGGGTTTAACAAGTGTTCTAGTTTTTGTTCTCTTCCTCTCTTGTTTATGGTTCTGCACTGTCATGTTTTGTCACATTTATATTCGAATTGTCTTGTTTATGGTTCTATACCGTCTTGTTTTGTATCATCATTGGTGCTTGTTTTCTAATGTTTGCGTAAACTAAAATAGCTTGGTTAAGTTTAAGCATGGTTGCAACTGGTAAGTTCATGCTTCTGTTTAGTGAATAAAGTGTTAACTTATTCTTTATAATGACATGTGATGAGTAACTTGTGAGCAAATGAAGGACACTACTTGTGAGAAAAAGAAGGACACGTTCTGATATATGATATGAGAAAAGGAAGGACTCTCTACTACATGTGACTCAGTGAGCCATCTTAAAACCAGGTACGTCTCTTAGTAAGACTTGAGTATGGTTGCTTGCTCTTGACCGTTTGGTCTGATAGAAATCATAGGACTTGAGTATGGTTGCTTACTCTTGATCGTTTGGTCTGATAGGAGTGATAGGACTTGAGTAAGTTCTTTCTTTTGTTTAGTGAATAAAGTGTTAACTTATTCTTTAACCTTTTCTTTATAGTGACATGTGATGAACAACTTGTGAGCAAAGGAAGGAGACTACTTGTAAGCAAAGGAAGGACATGTTCTGATATATGATATGAGCAAAGGAAGGATTCTCTACTACATGTGACTCACTGAGCCATCTTAAAACCAGGTACGCCTCTTAGTAAGACTTGAGTATGCTTGCTTGCTCTTGATCGTTTGGTCTGATAGGAGTCATAGGACTTGAATATGGTTGCTTGCTCTTGATCATTTGATCTGATAGGAGTCATAGGACTTGAATATGGTTGCTTGCTCTTGATCGTTTTGTCTGATAGGAGTCACAAGACTTGAATATGGTTGCTTGCTCTTAATCGTTTGGTCTGATAGGAGTCATAGGACTTGAATATGGTTGCTTGTTCTTGATCGTTTGGTCTGATAGGAGTCATAGGACTTGAGTATAGTTGCTTGCTCTTGATAGTTTGGTCTGATAGGATTCATAGGACTTGAATATGGTTGCTTGCTCTTGATCGTTTGTTCTGATAGGAGTCATAGGACTTGAGTATGGTTGCTTGCTCTTGATCGTTTGGTCTAATAGAAGTCATAGGGCTTGAGTATGCTTGCTTACTCTTGAGTCTTGATCGTTTTACTCTGATAGTTTAGAATCTTTAGATAATAAAATTTTCTTATAATGCTTGAGTCCTTGACCAATGGAAAATCAGTAAATAATTAGTATAATTTTTTAAATTACATAAAAATACAAACAAAACCCTAAAAAAATATTACCTAAGCCAAAAACGACGCATAATTAATACGGTATCTCTTTCTAACGAAGAAGAGAGAAAGAGACGACAAAGTTATGAGTTCAAGCTTCGATCCAAATTTTCAGCCATTAAATAAATGGATTTAGAGACTCAGCAACTCCTTGGAACTCTTTCAGCAGCTGCTGAGGGTGATGATGGTTCATCTGATGGAGCTACAACTAAGCAAGGAAGCAAAAGAAGGCTTATTCAAAATGCTGATGATGAAGATAGTGATGTTGAAATCAGTCCTCCACCGATCCAAGCTAGTAATCCATGCAAACAATCCACTTGCAGAACCGGGCGAGCCTTGAACTTCAAGAAACCAATGTCACAGTCTACTCTAGACGGTGGAATTGGATCATCTTCAAAGAAGAGTAAAAGCAAACCCAAATCTATTTAGTTTACCATCCATGGGGGCAGAAAGAGTTCCATGCCGTCACAAGGTAAGAAGAACGCAGTTCCGTGCGTCGCAGTCCATGTCGGGTCAAGCTAACCACAGAAGAAGAAGAAGATTCAAGAGGAGCAGCTTGATTAGGAAGGTGAATCGGAAGAGGACAAAATGGATAATGAGAAAGAGGCCATGCATTGGTCTGATGTATGGATCGATTTTTCTAAGATTTGAAAACCCAATGTTGAGGAGAAGGCTAAATGCAATCATTTTAAGAATGACTATGCATGGAGCTCCCACTCGCACGGAACAACTTTTTTGAGAAGGAATCGTGATAGATGCAAACTTTATCCAAGGAATCTCCAAACCAAAAAACTCGATGCTGAAGCCAAATTTGTAAGTGGCAAGTATGATCATGTTGTGTTCAGGCAGCTGGTAACCAAGACTATAATTCAGCATGACCTACCTTATTCTTACTTTGAGTATGAGAAAGTCAGAGAGACTTGGAACTACTTGAATGTTGATGCCAAATTTATTTGCTGTAACACAACTAGAGAAGATGTATATCAGTTTTATGAAAATGAGAGAGAGACATTGAAGAGGGAATTGTCTAGTCTTCATAGAAGAGTAAGCTTCACTTCTGATTTATGGTCATCATGAAACGTGAGAGTTATATGTGTGTGAAAACACATTACATTGATCAGAACTGGAAGTTGAACAGTAAAATACTAACATTTTGTGCTCTCCCACCGCTTCATACAGGTGTGAATGTTGCATTGAAGCTTCTTGAATCAGTGGAAAAGTTGGGACTAAAAAAATCTTTCTCTCTCACATTTGATAATGTACAAGTAATGATTCAATGCAAGATATTGTGAAATCTCAGCTGCTTTTGAGGAATGATTTGCTGTATGGAGGTGAGTTTTTTCATGTCAAATGTGCAGCTCACATAGTTAACTTCATTGTGCAAGATGACTTAAAGGTTATTATCTTTGCACAAATTTAGAGAGAGTATTAATTATGTGACAGCATCAGAGACGCATGAGATGATGTTTGAAAAATGCGTGGATGCTGCTGGTATAAATGGGAATGCTGATTTCGATAATGGATGTGCAAACAAGATGGAATTCAACATTATATATGCTTGAAAGAGACCTTCCGTACCGTGAAGTGTTTGTTAAGTTGGAGATATATGATAGGAGAAACTATAAGTTTTTGCCTACAGCTGAGGAATGAGAAGAAGTTGCGAATATATGTGTTTTTTTGGAGCCTTTTGCTAAGATTACTAGTTTGATGCCAGGTTCAAAATACCCAACATCGAACTTGTATTTATATCAGGTATGGAAGATCCATAATTGGCTCCAGGTAAATGAGGAAAGCGATGATGAGATTGTCCGACACATGGTGATATCAATGAAAGAGAAGTTCGACAAGTATTGGGAAGAAGTTAGTGATCTTTTTGAAATGACAGCTATCTTTGATCCACGCCTGAAGCTTCCAGTTGCAGAATATTGTTTAGGTAGGCTTGATATGAGTACACGTGATGCAAAAGTGAAGAACTTGCGTGTGAAGCTGGAAACTTTGTTTGAATCATACGACAAAAAATCAAAGTCAAACTCACCTTCTAGAGAGCCTCTTCATGCATCACTCTTCATTTTTCACTCTTTAGTTTTCACTTTTTAGTTTCATGTCGTTTTATGTTTTTTTACCTGAAACCTGTATTGAACACTATTAACTAAAAAATGTCATTGATTTTGCAGATCCAAGGGGATCCATTACTGTCAGTGTGGTAAAATGTAATCTCAGCTGCGTGGTTGTGCTTATAAAATGTAATCTCAAACTATAAGTTGTGATTAGAGTTGAGTTTCATAAGGCGTGATTCTATCTATATGAGATTTGTTCAAATTTGTCACTATGTTTATGCATTTCATTCCAACATAGTCTATGGGTTCATGGGAAGGGAAAATATGTATTATGTAACTGCTAAAACTATACTATATTAGTCACCTTAATAGAATAGAACCAGTGAATAACAGATTGATGTTTATTCTGAATCCGCAATTTGTTTTGTTGTTATTTTTGTTCAAATGACCATATGTTGACATGGTTTATTCACTGATATCTATGCTAAATTTGCAATGACATAGTTGTATTGCTCGTTTTATTGCAATCAGTCATGTACTATACCATCTAACCTGATAGTATAGTGTGCTCTATATACATATGTGCTTCCATGATTGTGTTGGATGGTGTGAACACTCACATATGAGTCACTTGTAGTTGCGGCGACGACATATGTAGTTCTTCTCAACCTTCAACTCCAACCAACTCCTGTAATTACTCGTTGGATGGAACCCCTATGTTTTCCTTTCTCTAATCATGTGCTACTTATAAGTTATCGATTTTCAAAGTTTTGTGTCTAATATCACCATTTTACTGCGGTGGACAGCTCAATTTGTATAGTATTTCAAAAGTTATGTATGGTTAAGTATAACACTAACGACTTATTTATTGTTTGCCATTCATTTATAATATACCTTTAACATAATATTTTATTTTATTTTATTAGTTGTCATCCTTTTCATCACTCTTCTTCTTTTTTTCCTTTTCTCTTTATCATCCTTATCATTTCCTTCCATCCACTTCTCCCTTATTTCCTCTTCGTTTCTTTTGTTTGGGTTGACTAGAGCAGTTGATAATGAGAGATTGTAATATATTTTGACCCTTATTGTGTTTCATGAGTTGGATATTTCTCTTTTGTTTGGGTTGACTAGTGCAGTTGATAATGTGAGATTGTACTGGATGTCGTGGTATAAAATTTACATTGGGTTGCCACTAAAGCAGTTTCAGTTATAGGGCCGTGCTTCTTGATACTCAGAAGCATACCAAACAATACGTGTATCATTGCAAACCATATACAAAGTAGCTAGGGGGATGTGAATACAATCAGAACAATGACAAACTATGGTGTATATGTATCATACATTTCATATACATCTCTCTTTGAAGAACTATACACACTCCGATTTAGGTTTATGACTATGATACCATATGGGACAAAAGTGAATATTACAAGGATAATTTTCTTGTACTTCAGCGGTAACGCATATTGAGAATCAAAACACTAATAACACATTTTTTTTATTCTAGCAAGAAATATATGAAACTTGACAGATATCAAAGCTTTTGCATGTTTAGATGTAATATTTTGCATGAGTAAGGGTCATTTGTAATATAATCTAGTATAGTTTCAGACCAGCCAAGCATGTTAAACTGGATATGAGCAATTAACAAGTTTTTTTTTCTAAGACAAGAATTTATTAATTAAATAAAAAAGAGGTGATGCAAGAAACAAACAAGCTATTGACTAATAATCTCTTCCTTTTCTTTTGTCTCATGAAGGTAACCTTGATTATTGGATCTGCACCATACTTGGAACATAAGAGAACACATCTTGTTGGACCTTTAATTTATATAAGCTGGACCAAACTTGGAACATAACTAAACACAATATCTTGCTTATCAGTTTTTTTCTTGGTAGCATCCATCCTCTCTTACCACATAGCATTTATCCTTGTATTCATAACCACCACAAACCACAGCTACTTTCATCTCCTTTGCAATGAACGAACGAACGAACGAAAGGTTTCATATCAATTTTAAGGAAATTGCTCCACGACACTGGATCTGGCTCAATCTTACTTGTAATCCATAACACCAATTCATATAGGCTCCTTTGAAATAGCACCGCAAGCTGCTCTCCTCTTACACAAGATAATCGAATCCCATCATCCTCAAATTCATCACTACTGTCAAATGGTAGATCCATTCATGGTCCAAATTTCTCTCAATGAATAACAACAAAGTAACTATTTTCCTTTAGTGACACACTTATCTTCCATCTTCATTTAGGATTGATGATATCAATAACCCTTCATGAATGCAACTTAAAATCATCAATTTCATGCTTTAAAGGATTATCAAAAGGCACAGAGACTTTATTGTTCTTGCTGTTGTCATATCCAATAGCATACTGATTTGTTTCGATTCGATTATTTTAGACTTCAATCCACCTGGTTGAGGCAAATAACGGTTCCATACCACTAGACTATCGTCCTGACCCTCAACTAAGCATACCAATAAGCCGTCACACTGATTGACTATACAAATCGAGAGGAATATGTAGTTTAGCTTATTAGGGAAAAATATCCCACATCGGAAGTTGTAAGAGATCCAAAGTAATATATAAGATATATGGAAAAATCCCTTTATCACCAATTGGTTTTAGGTTGGAAGCCCATCTAGCTTAATATGGTATAAGAGCCTGATCCAAACAATCCAACCCGATTCATTATCGATCCAGCCCAAAGTCGGCCCATCGATCCTTGCCTAAACATTATGAGATTGACGCTCAAAGAGCCATCATCTTGAGGGGGCGTATTAGGAACAAAGGTCCTACATTGGAAGTTGGAAGGGTTCCTAAGTAATATATAAGATAGATAGGAAAATCCTCTTATCACCAATTGGTTTTATGTTATAAGCCCATCTAGCTTAATATAGCTATCTCCTTTATACATGTCAAGTCTCTGATGTTATGAATTTTGTGGAGATTTTCTCTAAAACGATAACCATCAAAATTCAAGAATATGGGAAACTCTTTGGCTGAGTGTTTCTTTGTAAAGCTATCATCTTTGGATAGAATGTTCCATCATTTGCAAGTTGATTTTACTGCTTTGAGAGATGTTATCGAGAACTTAGAGAGTATCTCCTCTACCAAATACATTGAAAGATCAGTAATCATCGTCATTGTTCCGTATAAATAGTAATTAGGGTTTCTATCTGTTAGGGTTGCCCTATCTATTTTCTTTTATAGATAAATATTTCTGATTAAAAACTATATTCCTTTTCCAATTTGGTTTACTAAAGTTTTAAAGTCAGTTTAGTTATTTTTAATTGAAATATTACGAAGATAATTACACTATTACTATTTATTTTACTTTTACATATATACTAAAAAAGAAATGGTACTAAAACAATAAAAGAATTATTTTTCTATAATAATCACTAGGATTTGACCCCCACAGTTCGTTGGGAAAAACAATATGTAATTTTAAAGAAAGCAATATATAAAAGTATTTAAAATAAAAATGATGATAAATAAAGTGAAATTTATAGTTTATAATTAATATGTGGAATTGAAGATATAATTAATATTATAGAAAACATATCGTGAAATAAGACTAATTTTATTAACGCAGTGTTTGAAGGGAGATTTGTCAAATATGATCGAAAACTTGATTTCAAATGCAAAAGTGTACCCCAACTCAAATCAAATGCAAAAGTAACTCAAAAGGCTAGTGAAATTGAAAACATCCCCTCATGACTAAACAAAAAAAACAATATTGTAGTTTACTATTATAATCTTCCAAGTGTAGATCATAAAAATAATTTATATATTTTTTTTAAATATTTTGATTAGTAAAAAATCCTACTACTGTAATTATAGACATTTTATAAATGATGTAATTTTACATAATTATTTTCTTATTTCAGTTGATTTGTAATATTGATACTATTTAATAGTGAGTCAATTCATTAAAACCATTAACCTATTAATTTAAATGAGTTATTGATTGATCCAAACCATTAACTAAATGGATTGGGTTTATCCATAAACCATTAACTATATGGTTTATATGGATATGGGTTGCTTTGAGTTGGATTATCCATTTTGACATCTCTAAGTGAATGTAGGTTAGTCATGATGTTTTTTGGTTTAGGGTTTTGTAACTATCTTATAGTATTGTATGTGTTTTTAGGGTTATATTGTGGTATCTTAATTTTTTTTTTCAAAAACAAAATTTTATCTATATGTGTTTAGTTTTGTATATATTAAACATTTTATAAGTTTATTTTAAGTTCAATAAAGTTTTGTATGTGATTTAGTAATATATTTGATTTTGGAGTTTTGGAGTTTTGGAAGACTTAAATTTTCGAAGATATAATGCACTAGAAGAGTTACTGGAATACTTAACTACCATTTTCGGCTTAAAATTTTAGAATAATTTGGGTTTCCCGCGTTAAGTCTTCCAATAAGTCTTCAATAAGTCTTCCATAAGTCTTCCATAAGTCTTCTAGTGAAAATCTTAAGTCTTCCATAAAATCTAGTGTATTAGATCTTAATAATAATTTAATAATTTCGTAAAAAATATTTTGGTTGGAAAAAAATTCTAATCATCTAATTAATAGACATTTTAAGTGATATAAATTTAGATTTTAAAGTTTAATTAATTTTATGAATTGTTTGTTTCGAACTAGTTAGTTATTTTGAGTTTATGATATATGTCACTTAAGTCTTCCAACAAATAATACACTAGAAGACTTTCAAATAAGTTTTCCAGGAGTTATTCTATTAGAAGACTTTCTTGAAAGTCTTCTGAATCGAAAATATTTAATTTTAATGAAATTTTTGTCTTCTTATATAAAGTAAAATTTACACATTATCTCTCTTCTTCTCAAATGGCTGCAACAAAATGTAATTTTGTCATTCTAAAACTCTCAAACCTCTCTCTAATTTGTTTGAACTTAAAAAACTAAAATTTATATCAATTTCTCATTTTATCTCATATTTCTCACATATATATATTTTTTTGCAAGTTTTCATCACATGGTTCTCATCTTCCACTTCTTTAAAAGTAGATCTATAAATCATAATTTATCATTTGGTAACTTCTTGTTGCTTAAAGTTCTTAACTTTTGAAAACTCTTTTTGTTGTTTTAAGCGATTACCTTACTTTTGAAACTATTCAATCTCTTGAAGTCAATTGAATACTTTTAGATATGCAGGTTTTTCAGATCTGAGACGAATTGGAAGACTTTCATGGAAGTCTTCTCGAAAGTCTTTCAACAAATATTGCACTAAAAGACTTCCGCAGAAGCCTTTTGGGCGAATAATAAATTTTAGGGTTCATAAAAAAACTAAACTTTATATTAATTCCTCATTTTATCTCATCTTTTTCTTACTGATTTATTTTGCTTGGATATGCATGTTTTTCAGATATGAATGACTTGGAAGACTTTAAAAGGGATTCTTCTCACAAGACTTTCATGGAAGTCTTCTCACAAGACTTTCATGGAAGTCTTCTCACAAGACTTTCATGTCAGTCTTCTCACAAAACTTTCATTGAAGTCTTCTCAGAATTCTTTCAACAAATAATGCACTAGAAGACTTCAGCGCAAGTCTTCTGTGCGAATAGTAAATTTAGGTCTAGAAGACTTTCAAGTAAGTTTTCCAGGAGGTATTTTAATAGAAGATTTTTAAATAAGTTTTTCATATTAAAAAAATAAACTTTATATTAATTTCTCATTTTTATCTCATGTCTTTCTCACTGATTTATTTTGTTTGGATATGCAGGTTTTTCAGATCTAAGATGAATTGGAAGACTTTCATGAAAGTCTTCTCGGAAATCTTCCAACAAATAATATACTAGAAGATTTCTACGCAAATCTTCTAAAAGAGTCTTTTCTCATGTTACGGAGTCCAAACTTGTTTTGTAGAAGAATGATCTATAATAATTTTGTTTATAGTCATTTTGTCATTTGTAGGTGTACTATTTTAATTGTGAATTCTTTTCTAAATTTAAAGAGATATAAATGAAAAAATTGGTAAATATATTCATGTCTACAATATTATCTTGCCAAAAGTATGTGAAATTATTTAATTTCTTGATACAAATTCAATAGCAAAACACAATAACACAAAAACTTAGTCAAATTTACTAAGGCTAATGGAGAATATTTCTCAAGAAAACTTGGCCCAATTCACCAAATATCAAATATTATATAAATACTTAAATCTATTCTGAGCATCAAGTTCTATACTAGTAATAGAATCCGGATTTGCTAATGCAATTTGCTTCAAACATGAAGGCAACCGCTCATACTCATCTTCTGGTTGACATAGATATTTTCAGCATTCAAAATTAGAGAACATTAGCAAAGAAAGAAATCAAGGTCAAAAAATTAATCCAGAAGACTTCGAGGGAAGTCTTCTATCATTAGCTACAAACATTAATAAACATATTTGATAACCTTTAAATTATCACCAATAAAGTTATGAATTTCATTCAGGACCCCAAATATTGTCTAAAACACATGAATTAACAATAAAATTTTAAAAAATCATTTTTAAATTTGAAGAAAATGAAGGTTTATTATACATTATCGTAGAAGAATTTCGTGAAAGTCTTTCAAGAGAAAACATTCGTGAAAGTCTTCCAAGAGAAGACATTCGTGAAAGTCTTCTCAGAAGACTTCTTTGGAAGTCTTCCATTCAGGTCATTTTTGTAATTGAAAATTTACAAACAAAGATTTTCGTGAAACTCTTTTAACTTTTCTTTGTTGACAAAAATATTTAGGAAAACTTCCAGGAAAGTCTTCTAGGATAAACATGTTTGCTTTGCAATTGACCGATATGTGTCAGAAATCTGACTTTCTCTAGAAGACTTACTGGTAAGTCTTCCACGAAAGTTTTCTCAACCTTTATATTAAGTCTGCTTACGATCCGTGGAAATCTGCGTAGGTTACTCATGCAATTGACTATATTTGAATTTTTTGAGAAGACTTTCAGGGAAGTCTTCAGCTGGAAGACTTCTCTGAAAGTCTTGTTTCGTTACCTTATGTTTGACCAGAACCACAAAATTGTAATCTGGAAGACTTCCACGTAAGTTTTCCACTGGAAGACTTCCACGTAAGTTTTCCATTGGAAGACTTACATGGAAGTCTTCCAATTTAAATTAATTGTTTAAGTTCAAAATTTTCAATTGCAAAAGTGACATACACACACTTCCACGGACCGTAAGAATACTTAATGAAAAAGTTGAGAAGGCTTACCGGTAAGTCTTCTGGAGAAAGTCAAATTTTGACACATATCAGTCAATTGCAAAAACAAACCTGTTTATTTAGGAAGACTTCTAGGGAAATCTTCCTAATTTTTTTTGTCAACAATGAAATGTTAGAAGACTTCCACAAAAGTCTTCTCTAAAAAAACACACAGAAAGTCAATTGCAAAACTAACCTAAGACTTCCATAGAAGTCTTTCCTGTTGAGAAGATTTACACGTAAGTCTTCTCGTCAACAAATTTGGGTAAATGATTTGATTCACACCTTAAACTATTGAGAAAACTTTCTTAGTTGTCCAAGCACACATAACTTCACCAAGAAAACTAATCAATCGTTAATGACCAGGAATCATGAGCTTGAATGACTATATGAACCTTCAAAACTTTAGAATAAAAAATATTAGTTTTTTTGGATGAATATAGAGAGAAATTGAGAGATATGTAGTTTTTGTAGATAAGATATGAGATAAAATGAGTGAAAATTGAGTTTTTGATGCATTAAGAACTTCATATTGATTGTTCATGGTTGTTGGGTGAATTGACGGTAATGTTTTTTCGTGAATAATTGATGAAGATGAGGATGATAGAGTAAAACACAATTTTCGAAGACTTACTTAATGTCTTCGAGTAAGTATTCTAGTGATATTTTCGTAAATAATGAGAATTTCTGAGGTGAATAGGGCAAGTCAAAATTCTAAAAAATGGTTAGTTTTGTGTTTGACTTCAAGTCAATTTTGCAAAACCCCCATATTTGAATGGAACCGTTAATTTGTTTTAATAAATTTGGTCACTAAAGTTATAATATTATTATGCTCAAATTTGGTGCCTTTAATAAATTTTTTCCAATATAAATTCCATATTTTAGTGGACTTGTAACTTCGTAATGAACAAATATCACAGAAAATATTTTACGCAGTTGATAATGTGTATTCTATAATAATCATGAAATAAACCTGACCCATGTATATGTACATTTATAAAAGAACAATGAATTTTACCATACACTTTAAATATTCCCTTATAATTCTTAAGGAATTTACATACTAATTAACATTTAAAGTTTAAAACATATGATAAACATGTTAATTTAATGAGTGGTCAATAAATTTATAAAGTATAAACATAGATAAAGATTGAATCATGTATGATTGCACTTTTATAAAGAAAACATTTACATTTGTCAATTTTAGGTTACATGTAATCCCTTTAGAGAATGAGACAGTGAATGTTTTTTATATTATTAGAGATCAGGCTAATATACAATAATAGAAAAATTAGTAATCAATTTTATGTATTTTACCTAATATATTTTATAATTATTTGGAGTGATGAATTTCTTTTTACCTTTTACTTCTTTTTATTTGTTTCAATGTTTTTATGTTAGATTTTGACAATGTGTCCAACTCTTCAGATAGAATCAAAAACTGATTGTGTTAATTGGGTTGCAATGATTCAATTAAATTCTAACGAACATTATCTACTGTCAAAATGGAATTATCAATCTTCCATTTTTCCAAAAATGTTAATTTTGTTTCAATCAAATTTGTTAAAAATAGAATGTAAATCCTTTCTTTTTCAATTTTTATAGTCATCCCTTCTTTTTCAATTTACTTGATATTATAATATTTTTTATTATTTTCATAATAAGTGATGTTCTCTTTATTCTAGACAAATATTTAATGTGTTTGATATTTGTGACCAACTATAATATACCATAATTTTTATTTGCTGAATTCGTTTTTGATTCAATGATGTTTAATGCAACCAAGATAAATTTTATAAATTCTATATTTTAAATTTTTTTTATGTGCATTAACCTTAAACACCAAGTATAATAAAACAAAAGAGTAATATTTATTTGTATGTAATCACTAAAAATTTAGTAAATGAGCTTTTTCTGTGAAATAATTTATATTAAATATTAGATGGAACATAAGTTGTGATACAAGTGTCGGCGGAACACGTTGATATCCTGGAAACAACAACCCAAAGAGGGACAAAAAACCCATAGGAGGGCACCAACGACCAAACTAAAACATAACCTTAGACAAAAGTAATTTGTACAACTAGACCCTCTTGGCTATAGTCCTTTGACAATATCATAGATACCATATTCAAGACCTAAAACAACTGGAGTTCTAGCAACATACCACAATCAACTGAGTGGACAAGCACTGAAAAGACTTAGCATAACCAAAAATCACTTGAACCTCCTGTCCACAGTAAAAAGCCAGACAATGCCTAATATCACCCCACACACACTGACCCCAAAACATGGATCCAAGAACCCAAACACCAACCCCTTACAAAACACAAATTTCATTCGATTGAACAAAAACCTAAACCTCATTATATCTTTTGGAGAGACGAGCACCTAACACTATAACTTCCAAAGAAATGCAGGTCTAAAAGTCAGCAAAGAAATGCATTCAACGACGGGCAAATACTATCCAAAGCACATCTGAACCTTTGAAACCCAACGATTCAACACACAACACAATAGAGTTGCTCTCCACACACATCCACTCACCCAACACCAATGAAATATTCCACTCAGAACAAGGAGGATCTAAAACGCTGGAGAGAGCAAGTAATAGATAAGCTAAGCTGAAGACAAGGAGCCATAATCTCTAGTGCCCGAGCATCATAAACCAATCTTTCAAGGACCCGATAATAAAAAAAAAACTTAGCTAATTTGTTGTAAGTGGTTTTCAGTTATGTTAAGTCTTTTTCGGTGCTTGTTCTCTTGTTGGACTGTTGATGTAGTCATCAAGTCCATTTCTGAGCCGGAACTCGTCCATGCCCATTACTCAACCAGCCAACTAACTATCCACGATGTATGCTCAGTAAATCAGTCATATCTTACAAACCAGGAGGGTTTTAACCATGAAACCAATTTTCATGGATTATAAATTCAACAATGGTTCATATCCAAGTGAAATAAGCCAAATATCCATCTGGACCAGAGAGATATGGATTTTACAAAACAGAGGTTTCCCAGCCCATCTATTTGCGAGTATCAGCCTGTTGAAGAGGATTCGAGCCCAACCAAGAAGCGGCCTTCACAAAACCCAACCTCAGTCATAAGATAGATTTATTAGATTTCCAAAAGCCCAGAATTAGGAGAATAGACCGAGTGAAATTGAAGGTATGATCAATTTCCCAAAACCGGCCAGACCAATCCAACAGTTGCCTTATTTGGAAGATCCGGGTCTCACATCAAACCAACCTCAAGAATCGCAACCAGACGACCTTCTAAATTATCCAGAGGCACTTCAAAAAACCTTAGGAAGCACCCCATACACTGGATCAGGCGGATCCCAATCATACCAGAAGATAGGCCCAATTTGCATCAATGGGCCAATCCAATATTATTTGTTGATAGGCTTCAATCCAATCAGTTTGGTCCGACCCAAACTTATCTATGGAGGCCAGGAGATCATCTTAACCATCCACGAGACATAATACACGATCCAGAAGAGTTTTCCATCATCATACCATGCACCAGCCATCATAGGATCAGGAGGATCCTCATTTACTACAACTTGCCATATTAGGATGCATGCAGATTTGAACCTTTAAGTCACCAACGGCTCTATTTTCTCGACTCAAGCTTTCTGAAGACATTCATTGTGAATCTAGACATGCCAAGACATCAGAGTTTTCCCATAAAACTCTCAAGACTCAAGAGGATCAACACCTTCCTTATTTTTGGCCAAGCAAGCCATTTATGGCCCAACGGCTACTTCCTTTTTGTCTTGATTCTCTTTCTGATTTTTATTGCTTAGTTTACCTTGTTTCAGAGCATTATATAAGATCACTAGTTTTCCCATTGTAAAGACACGAATCCTTTTACCAAAAACCTAATAAACGTCTTATGTGAGTTTGATCATCAAGTCTTGTGTGCAATCACTTGGCTCTTTGATTGCGACTGAGGCGGCTTGTGGATTCAAGTGGTCGTGCTCGTGGTTGATTGTGGAATCATTCAACAAACCGTTCTATCCAGTACCATCATCATCGCTTCCGTCCAGCCAGTTTTAAGGTCGATTAGATCGATTGTACAAACCACCCTCTTGTTGGATCGTCCAACTTCTTTGATCCAAGGATAATACAGCCTTTGATAGCTTAGGCTTGTATCAATTGTGCTATTTTGCTAGACCTACAGTTGTTTTAGACCTTGACTATGGTATCTATGGTTTTGTTTAAGGATTGTAGCCACGAGGGCCTAGTTGTAGGAATTTGCTTTTGTCTAAGTTATGTTTTAGTTTGGTCTTTGGTGCCGTCTTATGGGTTTTATTGTCCCTCTTTTGGGTTATTGTTTCCCAGGATATCAACGTGTTCTGCTAGCTCTTGTATCACAACTTGTGTTCCATCCAATGTTTAATATACATCATTTGAAAGAAAAAAACTTATTTTCTTGATTGCTAGTAATTACATACAAATAAATATTAATCTTTTTGTTTTATTATACTTGGGTTTTTAGGTTAATGCACATAAATTTTAAAAAGAATATAATTTATAAAATTTATCTTGGTTGCATAAAACCATCGTTAAATAAAACTAATTCAATAAATAAAAATATGGTATTTTATAGTTGGTAGAATAAATATAACTTCACATATTATTAAAAATATATTTTTTTTTAAATACCAAGTAAATTGAAACAGAATGCTAATAATTGAAAAATAATGATTAATAAAATGTACAAGATCTGATTTACATTTTATCTTAAAATTTTGTTCGAAACAAAATTAACATATTAGAAAAATGAAAGATTGATAATTTAATTTTGACAATATATAATGTTTGTTAGAATCTAATTGAATTATTGGAACCAAATTAACCATTGCAAACTCTAAAATTTAACCACTACAACTTTTCTTCTCAGTTTTTCTTTCTTTCAAAAGAGTTGTGCACATTGGTAAAATCTAACATAAAAGTTGAAACAGATAAAAATAAGTAAACGAAAAAAGGGATTCATCAATCCAAATGATTATAAAAGATATTTTGTAAAATATATAAAATTGATTACTATTTTTTGTAATATTGTATATTAGCCTGATCTCTAATAGTATTAGACAAAAAATATATGTTGACTCTTTTCTTTTGCGCTCTTATTTTATATTTTTTAATAATTGATTCTTTCCATTTTGGTTGTGGTTTTAAATATTTCTTATTTTTAAATTTCCTTTCACAAATTTTCTATTAAATCTTTTAAATAATTTTTTTTTTGAAAATTTTGTAAATAATATTTTTTTTAAAAACTATCTACACTTGGTTATGCTCAAAGTTATTAGTTAAAAAGAAGGAAATTCTTTGTTCGTTCTAATTATTTTTTACACAATAAATTTTTATGCTAGTTTAGATAAGAATAATTACTTTTTTTTCACTTTTCTCTACTTTTATTTTTTCTTCTCTTTTCAAAATTACAATTGAAATCTTAATTTATTGAACATTTTCAGGTCCTAATATTTATGCCACATAATCTTATTGTTTAGTTGCATAAATTCTCAGCTGAAAACATGTGATATTTAAATTTAGAACATGAAAGTTTATTTACATTTACAATTTTTTTTATTTTAGAATAGTTCTTTGTATATTGGTGTTCCATTTCAAAAATATATATGTTTTGGCGTTTTATGCATATTAAGAAGATATATTAAATTTTAATATAAATTTAATTTTTGAATAGAAATTCTTTGAAAGTAATAACTCTAATAGCCTAATTAATTCTATTTGGTTATATTAAGACACGAGAGAAATGACATATTTTTGTCATCTTCCCAAGAGATACACTCAATTTATATATAGTGGTTGATGTCATTTCGTATGCAACAAAGTAAACCACAAGCAAAAACTTAAAATCAGTCAATTTAATATTTGGTGTTCATGTAAGAGGTGGCTGATTAAATAAATGCTAGAGAATTGAAAATTTAATTTAATTAATGTAAAAAACATAATATATTAATTATAATACTAGAGATCCGTGCTTTGCGCATAGTGAAATATCATCTAATAAGAATAGTATAATTTAGGGAGAATTTGCCATCTAACCAAATATGCAATTGAAATTAAGTATAGGACATTGATTTTGACATAATTAAAAAATTAATATTTAACACCCTTTTAGTTCTGTTATACCCTCGGTCTTAATAAGTACCCGGTTACATTTAAGTATAATTGATGATGTATCTTTTTTTAACGAGTGATTGTGTACTATTTAAAACGTCACGTAAATAAGCTATTTGATTAACAACCACATAGTGAAGCATTGAATGCAAAATAGTATAGAACTGATATTAGAGTTGATAAACATATAGTATACAAAATACAGATGAATTAAAACAAAATATATATTATAGTATAATTTTATCAAATTAGCAAAAAGTACGAAAAATATTTAATTTACCTTAAATCATAAACGTTATCCATAATCTCACTTACACTCTCTAAGTACTAAACCTTAACCACTAAGCCATAAACCCAAATATAACATACTTTATTCTATAATGTTATTCACCAGATATAGTATAGTTAGTGAGTCATTGTTTACATTTTCTCTCATTTTCTGACACGCCGATTCAAATTCACTAGCCCACTGTAGTTAGTCTTCATCTTCAGAACTGCAGAACAACGTTTATTAAATTATGATTGTCAAAACATGGCGGTCATTACCTGAATTAGGTTCGTAAATCACTGAATCTATAAACTAATAACCACTGCCATAACACATACTATATTATTAACATAACAGTTACTATACTATGCCGACATACATATGTACTATTTCATTTATACACAACAACGTCATCCACCACAAGATCCGAATAGAAAAACACATACTGCTGATGCATACAAACAAGCATCGGTTCCATACTAAGTGTTTAGAAGACTGTACGATGTTCTATGTCTCCTCTATATATAAATACATATAGGCTACTTTCCTTGTAAATACGTAAGCAACACACAAACCACCTCTGCATATAAACATGCATTGGTTCCATATAGGCTAATACATGTGTTTAGAAGTACGTACTATGTATGTGGTCTATTCTATGTACAAATACATATAGGCTAATCTATCTACAACTAAATCCAAATAATTTAGACAACGATACACTTATTGAAAGGTATAATATTTGCAGACTTATACATATGGAATGACATGGAGAAGGAATATTAACTACAAGCCTATACAAACACAAAACCAAGAGCTTACGGTTCAGTTGTTTACAGAACCCGATTGCGACATGCAATCGTATATGAAATATTGCATAATGGGAAAATATAAAAGAACCAAAATAACTAACCTGTGTAAATATTTCTCCTCTACGATGCATCGCCGAAATCGAATTGGATTGGCTCCTGCAACTCCAACTAACAAGTTGTACCGCCGTCCTTGCCAAACACAATGTTGAGAGCGCAGAATTTCCACTCCACACGCGTCGCACGAGACGAGTATATGTCGAATCACAGTTCCTTAATCTGCCAAAACTCTTCGCCTTGAACAGATTTGGTGTCGTCGACTTTCAAGACATGTGCTGAAAGAAACCAATTAACCTACTCTACTAAAAATATAAAATACTTTTATGGTTTATGTGAATACGAAAGGTCCACGAACTAAAAGGAGAAAAAATAAAAAGTTATTTTTTTTTAATTTCACAGGTCTAACCGATTACATGTGAGGACATAAATGTACTATTATAGAAGATACACGTTGTATCTCAGCATATTAGGGTAAATAGCTACTTTGCTAATTATTATTATTTTTTACGCTAGTGAATGCAATTTCCCTATTATTTAATTCACATTTTATGAATACTTTGCATTATCGAAAACTAAAACCATTTTTATCATATCATATGATACACATTACGCATATCATAATGATTGATATGTTATAATCATACACATTATGCATATAAAAGTGGCTATATTAGCAAAATGACTTAGTATGGTTTACTCCCTGAAACATATAATTACACAAAATATTTGATCATGTGAATATCTCAGTGGTCATAGGCTTTGAATCTTTTTTTGATCATGTTAGTTGGTAAAACACTACAAGAAAAAGAGATAGAACTGACGGACATTCCAACCGACTTTTTTCGGTCAGAAATTTCTAACGGATTTCCAACGGATATTGCGATTGGTCAAAAATTTCCGACGGCACAAAATCGGTCGGAAAACAGTCAAAATTTTCCAACGATTTTCCAACAACAATAATTTTAAATTATGGTCGTTGGAAATCCGTCAAAAATTTCTGACGGACGAAAAAATCCGTCAAAAATTTCCAACGGATTTTCGACGGAGTCTCTTCGATCAGAATTTTCCGACGGAACTTCTTCGGTCAGAAATTTCCGACGGACATTTTTCGGTCAGAAACTTCCAACGGATACTTGTCGGTCAGAAATTTCCAACCGATTTCCAACCGAAATTTCGGTCAGAAAGTTTTAATATATAACCACTCAGCCATTTACCCTAATGTCTCATTCCCCTCTGGTACCTTCGCCCAAAACGGCTCCTCTCCCCCCATGTCTCTCTCTGTTGATTAAAGCTTGATTCTCCAGCCATCTCCGTCACCCACAAGCGTCCCGGCCATCTCCATCAACCCATCCGTTCCGGCCAGCACCCTCTTTCCCGATATGTAAGTTTTTTTTTGTTTAGGTTTTGTAATTGAAGATTTTGTCATTGATGTTGTTTGTATTTAGATCTATAGAATTATGTTTATTATAAACGTTTTGCAAGATTTGTGTAGGTATGTGATTGTTTTGTTTGTAAAACGTTTTTATTGTTTGTATCGTTTATATATATATTTTTTAAATGCTTTTAAAATATATGTATATATTTTAAAAGGATTTTAGTATATATGTATATATTTTTTGTGCTATCTCTGTTATCGTTTTTTAAGAAACGTTTTTAATATATATGTATATATTTTAAAACGTTTTTAATATTTATGTATACATTTTTGTGATTTAATTGTTTTTTAAAACGTTGTTTATATATGTATATTTTTGTGATATCTCTATTATAACTTTAAATTGTTTTTAAAAACGTTTTTAATATATATGTATATATTTAAAAACGTTTTTAATATATATGTATACATTTTTGTGATTTAATTGTTTTTTTAAAACGTTGTTTATATATGTATGTTTTTGTGATATCTCTATTATAACTTTAAATTGTTTTTAAAAACGTTTTTAATATATATGTATATATTTAAAAACGTTTTTAATATATATATATATATATATATATATTTTTTTTAATTGTTTTTTAAACATTTTTAATATATATGTATATATGTTTTATGTTCTTAATTAGTTATTCTTTATGTTGTATATGTTCTATAACATGTTATATGTTTTTGATTGATTATTAATTGTTGTTCTTGTATTCATTGTTCTTTTTGTTCTATAGGTTTTATGTGGATTTTTTCTCTGATTCTTCTCCATCAGCAACATAATCGGATTCCCCGTATGCGCAAAGAAGAATTGTTCCCCAGCCACGTTTTCCAACTACTATGTATTTTAAATTCCTTTGTAACAAGTTAAATATTTTAATTATGTTGTCTTAAATGTTTAATTATGACAATTTGTAATCTTAATTAAATTCATATTTTAAGTTATAATTTTAAATTTTAAATTTTAAAATTTTAATTATCTAAATTATTAAATTTGAAGATTTTAAATTATATTTGAAAAAATTTAAATTCTGACGGATTACTCCGTCAAAAATTTTTGACAGCCATATCGGTCAAAATATTTTGACGGATACATCCGTCAGAAATTTTTGACGGATAAATATTCCGACAGAAATTTCCAACCGAAAAAAAATCCGTCAGAAAACGGTTAGAAATTTCCAACGGTTTTTTGACGAGGTAAAAATTTCTGACGAAATAGAATTGACGGTCAAATCCGTTGGAAATCCGTCAGAACAAACCATTTCTGACCATTTTCCAACGGATTTGCCCGTTGGAAATTACTCATTTTCTTGTAGTGAAAGTTACAAAACATTTTTTTGATTTGGTTGTGTAATTTAATGCCACACAGAAAACCCGTCGGTGGCTCATGTTTCCTTGAATAGTAACCTGTGACAATGGCTGTATATGGGAATTCCAAAAATGGACCCATTTACAATAAGATATAAAGTCCAATGCTTTTAGGTAAAAGAATAGATTTAGATCGTATATTACCGATTCAAATTCCAATTAAAATTTGGCATGGTTGATACGCATACATTTTGAGATCTTATAATTCTACAGATTTCTTTATATGAAATCTTATAGATTTTATATGAAGTTTCTGTCTGATTCAAACAGTTGTTAATGTTTCATGTCTATGCTACCACTTTTCAATTATTAAACAAAGAGAGGAAATTTGACCCACCATGCATAGATGCCTTTTGATCATATTTCATTTGGTGAATTCTTTTATTTAAAATGTATTTTTCGTTACTGTAATTTTCATCAGTTATTTTGATCATCAAGCGGAATTAAAATACTATGAGAACGTCACTAGAGATGGGTTAATGGTTCGTTAAAACCTACTCCCAATTGATTTCCCTCTCCTAAGTTTCTATCTGGCTTCTATCCAAAGCTTTTTACTTTTCTCACCATTTCATTGTCCGAAGGGGTGGGATCCCATAGCCACCGTCGTTCCGGTCTTGATTTTCGTTTGTATATCTTTCGGCTCGGTTTAAAGTTTCTCTGTGTAGATCTAGATCTAGAGTATCAGATCCCCTTTGTCGGAGATAGATTGTACGGTGGAGGGTTTCTCGGTGACTCTGAGTTGTTGCTTGTTCGGTTTTTTTATTTACCTCTGGCTCTCTCCGGTGGTCTTCAGGGTCCTTTGTGTCTGTTCTGAAGGATTTGATTTCTATTCTCAGATTTTCCTCTTCAATCTGTTTGCATGTTGATGGATGTTCCTTCTAATGGATCAACTGAGGTTTGTAAGGTTGTGCAAATCCTTGATTACGTTTCCAACGGGTCAGATTTGGGTTTGCAATCTTCAAGGATCCTTTATTATCAAGGATATGGGGCTTTGGCCTTTCTGCATCTGGACGTTTGGAATGTTAGAAGGTGGTATTTCTTCTCTAGGGATTATCGTTCCTTCGCTTGCTCGTGGCTCGTCAAGTGGTATAGTTGCAGTATATTGTGAAGCAGGGTTCCCTAAATAACTATGGTATATGGATGTGAGCTTACTTATTCCTTCTTTCCTTGTTGATCCATTATGGTTGGATGTTTTTGCTATTATTATCTAGATTTAGCTTCAGTTTATTATTTGAATTTGTTAATTATGTTTAGTTTGGCTTCCGGAGATTCAGTTAAGTCTGCCAACTAATGTCTCTAGAGGATCATCTTGTATCCTGCTAGTTTAGCTTTTAGGGGTTGTGTAACTTGCAAGCTTTAGTGTCCTACCTGTGTATCACCTTGGTTTTTCTTCAGTTAAAATGTTCAGAGGTTAATGTTGCGTTTTGTGATAGATGCTATGTTTCTATTCTCTTATGTAAGTATTGATTTAATTGCGGAAAAGTGTAAGTTAGTCAATTAAGAATATAAAGGTGGGTTGTATAGCAATGTATTTTGTGTAATTACTCTACTTAATGAAGGGAAAATTATTATGTAAACTGAGAATTATTGTGAGAGTGACACCTCAGCAATGACACGACTGTAAATATATTACAATTTAAAAGTTATTCTTTCAAATTGCCTCTCTTTTAATAATAAAGAGATTTAGCTCATAGATACAAATTTTGAAAGACAATAAAAACCCCATTGTTAAATTTCATCGTCGGTCTAGTGAGGCTATTTCCCTTCAACAAACTCTAGCCCAATTGTTTTTGTTGCTTATCGGTTCGGTTTGGTGCACATTGATTTGTTTTGGTTTAATTTGGCTACTGATTCTCGGACCAAATTAAACCGTACTCCCCGAGCTTCGACATTCAAGCACAAGTCAGTGCAGTCAGCTAGAATGGTTATCATCGATATGCTTTGCCGGAACATGTGGACTCGGCCTGAGCTTCGTTGGGACATAAACAAAGATGCAGGTTCTGCTTCCATTTGTAACCTCTTGTACTCTTGTGCTCTGTCATTAACACAAGTTAAAGAAGATTTATAAAGACAGAAATTTCGCCAGAGGCCTGGGAGATTGCTTGGACGGTGGTGATGATGGCTACTAAGATTTACATTAGGTGTAATCTGAATAGCTTTATCTACGTGCCAAAGGAAAGTAAATGGGAAACAGATGAGAAGCTGGATTCTAAAGACTGGGATGGTGGTAATCAGTGCGTCGTTGATGACGTATTGTACTGCTACGATGATCATGAAGACTGTTTAAGAGCGTATGATCCAAGCAAATGGGCTGGGTCGAGGTGAAAGGTTTGGAAGAATAGTTGGCTGAGATGAGACGTTCATATTGGTCAAAAACAGTGTGTTTCGGTCGGCAACTAGATTTGTATTTTCATAAAAGAGAAGAAGAACCAAGTAAGAAGATCTGGTGTGCAGAGATTTCGCTGGAAAAACGTCAAGGAGGAGAGATTTGGGGTAAAGTTGAGTGGTGCGATCAGGTTATAGATGTTGTAGGGCCATTTGATTTTAGAATATCTGTATCTGTTATGGTCTAATAACGCGTGACCTTTCTTTCCTTTTTTCTTTCAACTGCATGAACTCTCTTTCATAAATTGTGTTTTTTTATATTTAATTGTTATGTTTTGTTTCACCCGGATGTCTAGATGAGTTTTTTTTATTTTCATTCTCAAATTGTTTCTTATTCTCATACATACCTATCCAGAAAAAACATATTTAGAAATTTTGATTCTTTCTCTTTAGTAGGATACCCGTTAAAATGTGTTGATGTTTGTGATAGTATCCAAAAAAGGTCTAGTACTCAAGGAAAGCTCCAGTCTCCTAGAAGTATTGTATAGGATACATGTTCATTATTGTGGTTTTGGTTTCGATTTTCAGTTAGCATTAGAGATAAGACAAACTAATTACTACATTTCTCATACCCCCAAGAGTTGTGGGACTCTGCGGATTCTTAGCCAGAGGACTTGATATAAGCGAAACTGCATGAATCACTTCTTGTATATAATTAATTTTTATGTTTAGTGAAGAAATGAGGATTATGATATCATCTCTGAAGCATTTTATAAAAAGTAACTTTTACTTCTCATTTTTTCTAGCTTCTCATTGTGCTCTCTCATTAACACAAAGCTTTTATTTACTTTTCTTGCAGCCAGTGATTCTTTTGACTTTGGTTCTCGATTAAGCTTCTCTTGATACTATAAGAAAGCTTGAAGTCAGTATGAAGCTGAGAATCAATACTTGGCAGTGGTGCGTGCTTGATTAAAAACTTTAAGTGTACACCTAAAAACTTTAAATGTGTCCACAAATTTTCTATTAAATCTTTTAAATAATTTTTTGAATCAATTATATTAGGAAATTTTGTAAATAACAACTGTTAAAAACTATTTACTCTTGGTTATGCTCAAAGTTATTAGTTAAATAGACGGAAATTTTTTTCACTGTTTGTTCTAATTATTTCTTACAAAATACAAGTTTATGCTTGTTTAGATAAGAATAATTACATTTTTCAATTTTCTCTCCCTTTATTTTTTCTTCTCTTTTCGAAATTCCAATTGAACCTTAATTTATCGCACAGTTTTCAGGTCCTAATGTTTATGCCATATAGTCTTACTGTTTAGTTGTATAAATCTTTTGCTGAAAACATGTGATATTTAAAATGGGAACATGACATTTTATTTACATTTACAAAATTTTGTTTATTTTAAAATAGTTTTTCGTATATAGTCGTTCCGTTCTTTTAATATATATGTTTGGAGTTTTATGCATATTAAAATTACGATAAACTTTAATTATAAATGTATTTTTTGAATAGAAATTATTTGAAAATAATAACTCTAATAGCCTAATTAATTCTTTGCTGTTTATATTAAGAAACAAGAAAATGACATATTTTTGTCATCTTCCCAAGAGATACACTACATTTATATATAGCGGTTGATGTCATTTATTATGCAACCAAGTAAACCACAAGCAAAGCCCTAAAATCACTGCAGAGAAACCAGTGACAATGGTTGTATGTGGGAATTTCAACAACCGACCTATTTACAAAAAAATATAAAGTCCAATGCTTTTAGGTAAAGCAAACGATTCAGATCTTATATTACTGATTCAAATTCCAATTAAGTTTTGGCATGGTTGATACACATACATTGTTGCTTATCGGTTCGGTTTGGTGCACTTTGATTTGTTTTGGTTTAATTTGGCTACTGATTCTAAGACCAAATTAAACCGTACTCCCTTAGCTTCCACCTTCAAGCTCAAGTTAGTGCGGTCAGCTAGAATGGTTATCTTTGATGTAATTTTACTTCTCTTGCTGTAGTTGAACAATGAAACTTTTGACTTGGTTCTTGATTAAGGTGCTATTGATACTGTAATGAAGCCCGAAGCCTATGCGAAGCTGTGAATCAATACTTAGCAAAGTTGTGTGTTTGTTCTTCTTACAGATTTGAAGTCCACTTGGATGATTGTAGGATTAAGTCTCATGTCTTAGGTACTTACTAATTCCAACGACTTATAACCATTTCATGGTTATCGTTTTGTTCATTGTATATCAAAAGTCTTGGTATTTCTGCATCATTTCTTTTTTTTTTCAAGATTTCGTTTTGGTCAGAAGATGAGTGTTCATTCAATTTCTCAAAACGATCCAATCTTAAGACATTTATGGTGGTATATGTATTCTCCACGTTAACAATTACTATAATTCATTATTACTTCACTGTCCACTTCACATATTGACCTCTAAAAAACTTTGAGGTGTACTCTTCTCCAAAGTAGTTTTGAATTCTTATTTTAAGCTTCTGGTATTTGTGAAATGTGAACCCCTCGAGAGTGAGAACAAGACATGTAGGCTGCAACGGGAATATTTTTTTTTGGAATAAATATGTTTAAGATGCATAATTCTGGATGATTCTAAAATACTTTTTTCCAGTTGCAATGAAAACTTTTTATAATCAATTCCATATATTCCATTTTTGAATTTGGAAGAGAAATATAAAGCCTTTGTAAAATATATCCCTTTCGTGATTATAAACCCTCGTGAATGTGTGGAATGTTTGGAATTCATTATTCCATTAATAATTTCAGTTTGTATTCTACTTCATCCACAATTCAATTTTTCTATTCCAAAATTAATCATTCCCTTTATTCCTAATATTCCTTTTAGGATTAACCAGTTACGTCCGTTGAGACTGCAACACTCTTTTGTGACTGTATCAAATAAAAAAATATTTCATATATACTCAAGCCATATATATAGATAGAGAGAGAGAGAGGTGCATCACCAATGGTTATAGTGTGGACTAAATGAATGGAATGCTTATCCATCAAGTCCAAAAGGAATTAAACAAAGAAAACTATTCCACTATAATTTTGATCATGAATGGATGGAAAAGATTTAATCCATTTTTGTTCATATTCCATTCATTTTATTCTATTCATTATATTTCATTCCTTTTTATCCCACTAATTCCAGTATACATTGACCAGTTACAGCCTTATACATTTCAATCCACATAAGCTTTATCATATATTTAAATAAAATTCACATTGAGCCTTAAAATTAGGGTTTTGTGTGTTTTATATATATCTCTAAACTGGGTGTGTGTGTGTCAAAAGTGCACACAATGACGAATGAGCAGCCGTCACTTCCTGACAGTGTCCTCCTTGACATCTTAGCACTTGTACCAAGAAGCAACTATCCAACTCTCCCTAGTTTCTAAGCACATCCGATCACTCATTGTCTCTCTTGAGATATACTCGAGAAGATCTTTGTTGAGGTGCACCGAAAATGGTTATACGTTGTTGTCGACAGCGGGATCGCTAATGACCATTTGTATATTCTCCACCAGAAATCCTTGGCCCATATCTCTTCCCTTTCGGATATGCCTATCTGTGAAAGCTTTGTGGGGGTGGGTTCGAGGATATATATGTTTGGTGATTACAATGGTGACGTATCATCGATTGCGTTTAGCATCGATTGTAGCTCTCACACGGTGAAACGCCTCCCCAAAATCCCTATAGCCATGCAACTTACATTTGCTGACTTTATGGACGGTAAAATTTACCTGTTTGGACAGTGCAGCATGAAGTCAACGGTGATGGTGGTTTCGATACAAAAACACATATGTGGGAGCCTGGATTTATAAAGACAGAAATTTCTGCAGAGGCCTGGGAGATTGCTTGTACGGTGGTGATGATGGCTACTAAGATTTACATTAGGTGTAATCTGAATAGCTTTATCTACATGCCAAAGGAAAGTAAATGGGAAACAGATGAGAAGCTGGATTCTAAGGACTGGGATGCTGGTAATCAGTGCGTCGTTGATGACGTATTGTACTACTACGATGATCATGAAGATTGTTTAAGAGCGTATGATCCAAAGCAGATGGGCTGGGTCGTGGTGAAAGGTTTGGAAGAGTTTTTGGCTGAGATGAGACGTCCATATTGGTCAAAACTGTGTGTTTCGGTCGGAAACTAGCTCTGTATTTTCGTAAAAGAGAAGAAGAACCAAGTAAAAAGTTCTGGTGTGCAGAGATTTCGCTGGAAAGACGTCAAGGAGGAGAGATTTGGGGTAAAGTTGAGTGGTGCGATCAGGTTATAGATGCTGTAGGGCCATTTGATTTTAGAGTATCTGTATCTGTTATGGTCTAATAACGCGTGACCCCTCTTTCCTTTTTCTTATCAACTGCATGAACTCTCTTTCATAAATTGTGTTTATTTTTTATATATTTAATTGTTATGTTCTGTTTCACCCGGATGTCTAGATGAGTTTTCTTTTATTTTCATTCTCAAATTGTTTCTTGTTCTCATACATTCCTATCCAGAAAAAATATATTTAGAAAATTTGATTCTTTCTCTTTAGTAGGATACCCGTTAAAATGTGTTGATGTTTGTGATAGTATCCAAAAAAGGTCTAGTGCTCAAGGAAAGCTCCAATCTCCTAGAAGTATTGTATAGGATACATTTTTATTTTTGTGGTTTTGGTTTGGATTTTCAGTAAACATTAGAGATAAGAAAAAGCCATTACTACCTTCTCATACCCCCAAGAGTTGTGGGACTCTGCGGATTCTTAGCCAGAGGACTTGATATAAGCGAAACTGCCCAAATTAGTTCTTGTATATAATTAATTTTAATGTTCAGTGAAGAAATGAGGATTACAATGTATAAGTTGTTCCTCCAAGGAAAATGTTAGTCAGATGAATCCATTCAATTGGAAGGGATATTATCTCTGAAGCATTTCAAAACAAGTAACTTTTACTTCTCATTTGTTTCTAGCTTCTCATTGTGCTCTCTCATTAACACAAAGCTTTTATTTAATTCTCTTGCAGCCAATGATTCTTTTGACATGGTTCTTGATTAAGTTGCTCTTGATACTTTAAGGAAGCTTGAAGTCGGTACAAAGCTGGGAATCAATACTTAGAAGTGGTGTGTGCTTGCTTAAAACATTTAAGTGTATTCTTATCCAATGCAGCTTTGAATTATTATTATAGGCTTCTCGTATGTGTGAACCCCCCCCCCTTGAGAACAGGTTACGTAGATACTACGACAATGGCTCAGACTTATTGCACTCTCATAAAGATTTAAAACATGGTATTAAAGGAGATTTATAAGAGGGTTTACTGAAGGTCATGGTATAAAATTTACTTTGGGTTGCCACAAAAGCTGTTTCAGTTATAGGGCCGTGCTTCTTGATGCTCAGAAGTAGACCAAACAATACGTGGGATATGAATACAATCATAACAAAGACAAACTATGGTGTATATGTATCATACATTTCATATACATCTCTGTTCAAAGAACTATACACACTCCGATTTGGGTTGATGACTATGATACCGTATGGAACAAAAGTGAATGTTATAAGGATAATTTTCTTGTATTTCAACGGTAATTCATTTTGAGAATCAAAACATTAACAACACAAAATTTTGTATTCTATCAAGAAATATATGAAACTTGACAAATATCAATTTTTTGTATGTTTAGATGTAATCTTGTGCATGAGTAAGGGTCATTCTTAAATATAATCTAGTATAGTTTCAGACCAGCCAAGCATGTTAAACTGGATAGGAGCATTTGACCAGGTTTTTTTTTTCTAAAACAATAAACAAAAAATAAACGAGCTACTGACTAATAATCTTTTCCTTTTCTTTTGCCTCATGAAGGTAACCTTGATTATTGGATCTGCACCATACTTGGAACATAAGAGAACACATATTTTGGACGTTTAATTTATTTAAGCTGGACCAAACTTGGAACATAAGTGAACACAAAATATTGCATATCAGTTTTTTATTGGTAGCATCCATCCTCTCCTACCACATAACATTTATCCTTGTAGTCGTAATCACCACAAACCACGGCTACTTTCTTCTCCTTTTCAATGAACGAACGAACGAAAGGTTTCACATCAATATTAAGGAAATTGCTCCACGACACTGGATCTGGCTCAATCTTACTTGTAATACATAACACCAATTCATATAGGCTCCTTTGAAATAGCACTGCAAGCTGCTCTCCTCTTACACAAGAAAATCAAATCCCATCATCCTCAAATTCATCACTACTGTCAAATGGTAGATCCATTCATGGTCCAAATTTCTCTCTATGAATTCAACGAAGTAACTATTTTCCTTCAGTGACACACTTATCTTTCGTCTTCATTTAGGATTGCTAGGATTGATGATATCAATAACCCTCCATGAACGTGCTTAAAATCGTCAATTTCATGCTTTAAATGATTATCAAAAAGCACCAAGACTTTATGGTTCTTGATGTTGTCATATCCAAAAGCATACTGATTGTTTCGATCCTATTATTTTAGACTTCATATCCAATAGTAATCATCGTCATTGTTTCAGAATAGAAAGTAACTAGGGTTTCTATCTCTTAGGGTTCCCCTCTTTATTTTCTTTTATAGATAAATATTTCTGACTAAAGACTATTTTTCTTTTCCAATTTGGTTATCTAAAGTTTTAGAGTCAGTTTAGTTATTTTTATTTTGAAATATTACGAAGATAATTACACTATTACTACTTATTTAAATTTTACATATATACTAAAAAGGAAATATGTTTGGTACTAAATCAGTAAAAGCATTCTTTTGACCCTTGCAGCTCGTTGACAAAAACGATATGTAGTTTTAAATAACTGCAAGATATAAAAGTATTTAAAATGAATATGATGATAAATAAAGTGAAACTTATAGTTTATAATTAATATGTGTAATACAAGATAAAACTAATATTATAGAATACATATCGTGAAATAAGACTAATTTTTTAATACAATGTTTGAACGGAAGCTTTAATTTGTTTTTATAAATTTGGTCACTAAAGTTCTAATACTTATTTTTCTCAAATTTGGTGCCTTTAATTAAATGTTTTAAATATAAATTCCATATTTTAGTGGAATTGTAACTTCGTAATGAACTAATATCACAGAGAAATATTTTACAATTGATAAGGTTTATTCTATAATAATCGTGAAATAAAACTGACCCATGTCTATATGAATTTTTAAAAGAACAATTAGTTTTAAAATCAACTGTAAAAATATTCTCTTATAATTCTTAAGGAATTTTACATACTGATTAACATTTAAAGTTTATATAACATACGATAAAAATGTTAATTTATTGAGTAGTCAAGACAATTATAAAATATAAACATAGATAATGATTGAACTATGTATATTGTACTTTTATAAATAAAAATTTAACATTTGTCAATTTTAGGTTACATAAAAAATCTTTAGAGAATGAGACAGTGAATTTTTTTTATATTATTAGAGATCAGGCTAATATACAATAATACAAAACAATAATAATCAATTTTATGTATTTTACCTAATATATTTTATAATCATTTGGAGTGATGAATTCTTTTTGAGAAATTGCTAAGAATAGCACAAGTTAAGCACTTTGTAAAAATACCTTCAATCAAAAATATATTACATTTGGGTTTACACTTTAGTGATTATTGTTTTGGGTTTAGTGTTGAAGGGGTGGGGTTGAGTTTTTAAATGTTTTATAAATATTTACAAAAATATAATCTAATCTATTTTCATCATAATTCAAAGGTATTTTTTAAAATTGTCATCCATTAAAGCTAAATTTGCGTAGTAATATCAAACTTGTGGTAGAATTGCAATTTCTCCTTTCCTTTTCACCTTTTACTTGTTTTTATTTGTTTCAATGTTTTTATGTTAGATTTTGACAATGTGCCTATGTCTAACTCTTCAGATAGATACAAAAACTGAGACGGAAAGTTGTAATGGCTAAATTTAAAGTTGCGATGGTTAAATGGGTTCTAATGTTTCAATTAAATTCTAACGAACATTACTTACTGTCAAAATGAATTTATCAATATTTTATTTTTCCAAATATGTTAATTTTATTTCAAACAAATTTGTTAAAAATAGAATGTAAATCTTTTCTTTTTTTCATTTTCTTAGCGATCCCTTCTGTTTCAATTTACTTGGTATTTTAAGATTTTTTTTTTCATAATACTCGATGTTCATAGATCGAGAAACCTCTGAGGTGGACCTTTGGAGCTTATCCCAGGGAGAGGACGAGACTGTCCACGACTTCATAAAATGGTTCAAAACCGTCATGGCTAGAATCAGCGGGATAAGCGACAAAGTCGCAATAGACGCACTTCGAAAAACGCTCTAGTACAAATCAAAGTTTAGGAAGTGGATAACTTTGGAGAAGACGCGTACGATCCAGGACGTGCTGCACAAAGCCACATATTACATCATCATCGAGGAAGAGACGAATGTCTTGCCTTAAAAGTGGAAGCCGAGGAAGATTTCATCAACAGATCCAGGGTCGGATCAAAAGTTAAAGAAGAAAAACCCTTGCAACGACAAAAGTGTCCATCGCGGAGATGAAGTAACACAGGGAGAACATAACCACGCTATTAATTCCGGATCAGAGCAAGGGCGGATGGCTGGTAACACGTGGACCCGAAATCCAAAATACAACGAAAACACCTTCTGTGACTTTCACCAAGCCCACGAACACTCAACCGTTAACTGCAAAGTTCTTGGTGCGAGGTTGCCGCAAAGCTACTCTCCGGAGAACTCTCTGGAGTATCCAGTGTCAAAGATCTCATCCGCGACTAAGACCGTCCCCCAAAAAACGATAGGGCTCCTCAAACGGATAACTCTTCCCAAGGGAACCAATCGGGAGAAAAGTGCGGAAGAAGGCATGACGAGAAGGGAAACGACAACAATCATCGCAGGGTAAACATGATCATCGGCGGGTCGCAATATTGCAGCAATACTGTCTCGGCCATCAAATCTTATCAGCGCAAGGCCGAGACAAGCGCAAATTCGCCAATATGGTCCACGCCAAATGACACCCTGAAAGGAGAAATCACTTTTGATGAAGAAGAGGCCGGAGGGATGGATCAGCCACATTGCAATCCACTCGTGATCGTTCTTGTAATAAGAAATCTCGAGGTCTCTAGGGTTCTCATCGACACGGGAAGCACGATCAACTTCATCTTTTGCGATACTCTCAAAAGGTTGAACGTCGAGTTAGGCGAAGTCGTACCATCACCAAAACCGCTGACCGGCTTCTCTGACACAACGTCGATGACCCTCAGGTCAATCAAACTACCCGTTGCGGCAAAAGAAGTCACCAAGATCGTTGATTTCGCGGTCATCGACCACCCAGCCATTTACAATGTCATCATGGGCACGCCTTGGCTAAACGCCATGAAGGCAGTCTCTTCGATTTTTCACTTAGGCATTAAATTCTCAACTCATAACGGGATTGCCGTGATTTAGGGCTGTCAGAAACAGTCGAGACATTGGTTCTTGGCCGAGGATAAGCTAAGACAAATCACGAACACCACTGTGACAAAGACCAAACGCCCAAAGATAGCTCAGGCACCAGCCGAAAACACTTTGGACAATGACGAACCAGAGTTGTCGGCTCAAGCAATGGCCAGTGAACAACTAGTTCCAGTGCCCGACGCGTCAAACCCACCAGAGAAGATAAGTTCAATGGAAGACATCAACCCAGAAACTGACACAGTCGACACTAACACGACGGCCGAGTAAACAAACTCGCGCGAAAAGAAGAGCTACGAGATGGCTTGATCCTTGAATGGGGTACGTAGGCAGCTCGTCGAAAGACGAGTTCAGCTATCCCCCTCTCTAAAAAAGGCGGCAAGTGGGTACATATATGAATACTCGTATATTCCCACATTCAAAAAATATTTATGTTGTACTCAATGTTTTAAAAACTTTTTCGACAATAAAGACTTCATGATAATTTAGAAAATTGTCTAGCATCTCGCAATGAAACATTATGTTATACTTTCGGGAAACATCCATATACGAGCAAAACAATTATCGCACCAACCAAGAAACGAAAACTCACGAAAAGTCATTCTACCTGAAAACGGATCAACTCCACGCAATCTTATCCAACAAACATATCTTGGTAGAATCGTCAATCCTGATTCCTGACCAAAGCACGAGACCTTGGTCTCATGTGCTTAAAACATTACTAACACAAAGTCATTTTTCAAAAAAATAGGCGAGATGTTGCCTAGATTTCTAAGGAGCATGTAGCAGATGCCCTTATTATGGCTAATGGATCGAGTACTTTATTTGGACAGTAGCATCCATCAATCGACGCACAGCATTCAGCATCGATCGATATTGAGGAGCAGAGGCATGAGCCGATCCATACTGATCCATACACTTTCAAGCCACCATCAATCGACACCAACATCAGGACGTCAATCAATTGGTGTTTCGAGCAACGTACGAGAGCTTTCGATACTGAAGGCAACATACTTTTTCCGCTGCAAAAAGAAAGATGAGTATGGTATCTACAGAGATGAGAATGGTAATGCACGAGCTACAGGCGGAAGGGTAGTAAATGTGCAAGCTGAAGACATAAGAGCAGTTCTAGAGAGAGCTAATTTGTTTGAGCAGAGCTACATATGTGTTACCAGAACATGCAGCAAGGATCGCTATGTCTAAGAAGGATCAACAGACATACAATAGAGAAGAGATTGATGAAATTGTGAATGCGATCTACAGAACTTAAGATATGTCACTGGATGATTTCTACAAGAGGTTGGATGATGTCTACTATCCTATAGACACCTGCCTCACCAGTTTGACTGCACACATGGATGAATTGAAGCAAGATTTGGATACTGTTCAGAGACAGCATGCGAGTGGGGTAGACAACCGAGCATCCATCGATGTCAACATCAGGCCATCGATCGACACTAAAGACAACAAACAGAGGACTGCAGCAGAAATAGAATTGGAAGATAGGTTTGATGAGATTGCATTTTCTTAGAGCCTCATGAAGGAAGATATTTCTCATCAACTGGAAGATTTATCAGAGACTACAGCTGCCAGACTTAGAATGCTACAGAGCAGTATTGAGAAACTACAAGATGGTATGCATTCCATGGTATTTTCCTGAACAGTTACAAGGAATGAAAAAAACAGAGGAGATGAGGCAATAAGGAGCTTCATTAGTACATGGTTTCAGAAGAGCGAAGAAGATGTAGAGACTTATTTTCCAAGTGTTGATCCAACTTCATACTAGTCATCGAGTTCAAAACGTCGAGCTTAAGACTATAGCCAAGCGCTAATTGGGAGGCAACCCACTGTTTAGTAAGCTTTTATTTCGTTTTTACTTATACTACTACTTATTTCGACTTTTATTTTTTTTATAGACTGTTTGAGTCACCATCGATCGATACCACAAAGGCACCATTAGTCGACATTGGATCGTGACCATCGATCGACCACACACGCCTACCATCGATCGATAGTCTTTTAGAGAGTCTGGTATCAAGTTTTTCTACTTAATTTATTTACTTATGATTTAATTTTCGTAACCAATCTGGGGTGGATTACATTGGGGACAATATAATTTAAGTGTGGGGGAGGTTCGCTAATGCTAGTTGATTTGTTTTGAGTTTTATTGAGTCAAAAGGGGACTACGATCAAGATTTATTATTGACTAACCACACTTTAGCACCATTTTTAGAAGGTTGTTGCAGAGATTACTAGAGATACCAAAGTTGATCATCCTGCCACAATATCACACTTGCTTAGAAAGTTTGAAGGAACCGAAGCTGATTCCCAACACTAATCCGGACATTATTTTCTTGCTTTGGGGCTTGGTATACAATGGATCGGATTCCTTCTGCAAGTTTGTAGGTACAAGTCATTGCACCTTTGGTTTCCTTCTCTCTTTCTCTTAAGCATCTACCTAATAGCTTAAAAGATTGAGATGACTTCCCAAGATGCAGAGGGGTAGGTAAATTGCCTATGACCCCATTATTCTACTTCGGAGGAACAATCACACATTGTTGGAATCAAGGGGTAGGTACATTACCGACGACCCCATTATTCGCCTATAACTTTGCCCAAAAAGCAAGACAAAATGAAAAAAAAGAGGAACATCGAAAATGAGATGGCAAGATGGACTGTATCAGCATCATTGTCCATTAAGTTTGAGATCACGAAGATTCAAATAGAAAAGGGGGAAGAAAGGTGTTGGGGTCAAAATCGGTTATGAAGGAATCAACGTCAGAAACTTATCGAGAAATGTACTCTTTGTAAAAAAAAGAGATAATATATAGAAAAAGGGGAACAAAAATCGAGGTCAAGTATTGGCCAACCTTAGAAGAAGGGTCTGTGCGGTAAGCCATCGAGAAAAGTCTATCCTAGACCTCGGGTGAACGTGTCCCCGAGCGTCAACGCAACAAAACGAGTAAAGCCCTCGATTGTCCAACTCACCGAACGGAGACGTTGGCCGAGCAAGATGTCCAACTCGTCGAACGGACAAGTTGGATCACACAAGCCGACCAACTCACCCGTTCGGCGAGTTGGGCAGCGTGGGCCGACCAACTCGCCGAAAGGGCGAGTTGGATCGAAGAAGACAACCAAATCGCCTGTTCGACGAGTTGGAACAAGCAAGACGCCCAACTCGCCCAATTGGCAAGTTGGGTAAATCAATCCACTTTCGTCTCATCCTAATAACTCCCTCCTTCAAAAACAGACAAACTTGTCTTTGTTTTGTCCCGATCGAGATTGATGATGGAAATTTATCGTAAGAACTCATTCCCTCGTATAAAGTTCAGATCGATTGTGTAAAGCGACAATGGTTGACTAAGCACCTAAAGTTGCCTACACTATACGAAAGATCCTAACTCTTTTCGGGGAAGACGTCGTTTCAGGAATGCTCTTTCGATAAACTCGTAAAACGGTCCGAGAAGGTCTAAAAACTGCCTGAGAAGATTCTAAGTCTTTTCGGGGAATACGTCGTTTCAGGAATGCTCTTTCGATAAAACGCCTTAGAAGGTCTAAAAATCGGCTAAAATCCCACTCACGATTTTTACCTGAAATTGAGCCCAATCTTTATGATGGTTTATCTTTAATTTTGTAGGAAGAGATAAATGTTAAGTTCGGACGATAAATGTTAAGTTCGGAAGATAAATGTCAAATTTGGAAGATAAATGTTAAGTTTCCAAAGATAATCATGAAGATTGAAGGAAAAGGTAATATTTTCGCGAGGCAATAAATTCGAACGAGGGTAGAAGGGTAAAGAGCAAACCGTTTATGGGAGAAGTATATAAGAACTTCGAGGTTGAGGAGACAGAGGACACACGAAAATTCTTACTTAGAGCAAACATAGCATTTAGGGGAATTAACCATATTTCTATTTTACTGTTATCGAGCTGAGACTCAACTAGGTTATTCAGGTCTTACATGTTTAGAACTAGGAACTCGCTGATGGCTCTTTCCGCTAAGGTTTTACCTGTTGTAACGCTCAAAACACAGATTCCGGATAAAATCCTATTTGTTCTCTTTTTGTCTTTACTAATTCATCGTTATATTGTTGTTTTCACTTTTTGGTCGCTTGACGTTTTTGGCTTAGCAGAAATCCGGGACCTCTGGGAAAGCTAGGTTTACCATGCCTTTCTAAATCAACGGAAATCGACAGTGCGCATTTTGGTTCCCACAGTTTGGCGCTAGAAGGAGGAGGATACAGATCAATCTAACTCTCAGGCATCAACGCTTGATCAAAATATGTCAGATCTCAACAACCAACAGTTGTCGTCACGACAACGTTGAAAACACTCCAGCGACAAACGTCACTGCGGTCAACGCCGACGCAAACACCGCAGCGTTCGAGGAGGTGAAAAAGATGTTCTCGACATTCAAAAATAAGTCGGCAGAACATGATAAGGTCATGAATTCTCTTGCTAAACAGGTCGAAACCCTAACAGCGAGGAACATGGCCATTTTCGGATCCTGAAAAGATCAAAGTGATGCCATAGGACGGTACAGACTTTTGAGGTCACGATGGGAAGAACCAGGTTCAGAGAAAACAAAAGAGACGCCGGCGAATGCCGCCTCTTCGTAGAAACCTCCGAGGAGCAGCACTAGAATGGTTCTCTCATCTTAGGCAGAACTCCATTGGAAGTTTCCGTCAGCTTTCCTCAAAGTTGCTCAGGAAATACTCGATGTTCATAGATCGAGAAACCTCCGACGTGGACCTTTGAAGCTTATCCCAGGGAGAGGACGAGACTATCCGCGACTTCATAAAATGGTTCAAAACTATCATGGCTAGAATCAGCGGGATAAGCGACAAAGTCGCAATAGACGCACTTTGAAAAACGCCTAGTACAAATCAAAGTTTGGAAGTGGATAACTTTGGAGAAGACGCATATGAACCAGGACGCGCTGCACTAACCCACAGATTACATCATCATCGAGGAAGAGACGAATGTCTTGTCTTAAAAGTGGAAGCTGACGAAGATTTCATCAAAGGATGTAGGGTCGGGTCAGAAGTTAAAGAAGAAAAACCCTCGCAACGACAAAAGTGTCCATCGCAGAGACGAAGAAACACAGGGGGAACATAACCACGCTATTAAATCCGGATCAGAGCAAGGGGGGATAACGGGTAACACGTGGACCCGAAATCCAAAATACAATGAAAACACCTTCTCTGACTTTCACCAAGCCCACGGACACTCGACCATTAACTGCAAAGTTCTCGGTGCGAGGTTGGCCGCAAAGCTACTCTTCGGAGAACTCTCTAGAGTATCCAGCGTCAAAGATCTCATATGCGCCTCAGATCGTCCCACGAAAAATGATAGGTCTCCTCAAACAGAGAACTCCTCCCAAGGGAACCAATTGGGAGAAAAGCGGGGAAGAAGGCAGGACGAGAAGGGAAACGACAACAACCGTCCCAGGGTAAACATGATCATCAGCGCGTCGCAATATTGTAGTGATACCGTCTCGGTCATCAAAGCTTATCAGCGCAAGGCCGAGACAAGCGCAAATTCACCAATATGGTCCTGCTCATTGACGCCCCGAAAGGAGAAATCACTTTCAATGAAGAAGAGGCCGGAGGGATGGATCAGCCACATTGCAATCCACTCGTGATCGTTCATATAATAAGAGATCTCAAGGTCGCTAGGGTTCTCATCGAAACGGGAAGCACGGTCAACATCATATTTTGCGATACTCTCAAAAGGTTTAACATCGAGTTAGGCGAAGTCGTACCATCACCAAAACCGCTGATCGGCTTCTCTGACACGACGTCGATGACCCTCGGGTCAATCAAACTACCCATTGTGGCAAAAGAAGTCACCAAGATCGTTGATTTCGCGGTCATCGACCACCCAGCCATTTACAATGTCATCATGGGCACGCCTTGGCTAAACACCATGAAGGCAGTCTCGTCGATTTATCACTTAGGCATTAAATTCTCAACTCATAACGGGATCGCCATGATTTAGGGCTTTCAGAAATAGTCGACACATTGCTTCTTGGCTGAGGAAAAGTTAAGACAAATCACGAACACCACTATGACAAAGACCAAATGCCTAAAGATAGCTCAGGCACCAGCCAAAAACACTTCGGACAATGATGACCCAGAGTCGTCGGCTCAAGCAATGGCCAGTGAACAACTAGTTCCAGTGCCCGACGCGTCAAAACCACCGGAGAAGATAAGTTCAACGGAAGACGTCAACCCAACAACTGACACAGTCGACACAAACACGACGGCCGCGTAAACAAACTCGCGTGAAAAGGAGAACTACAAGATGGCTTGATCCTTGAAATGGGTACGTAGGCAGCTCGTCGAAAGACAAGTTCAACTATACCCCCTCTCTAAAAAGGAGGAAGTGGGTACATATATGAATACTCGTATATTCCTGCATTCAAAAAATATTTACGTTGTACTCAATATTTAAAAACTTTTTCGACAAGAAAAACTTCATTACAATTTCGCAAATTTTCTAGCATTTCGCAAAGAAACATTATGTTATAATTTTGGAAAACATCCATATACGAGCAAAACGATTATCGCACCAACCCAGAAACGAAAACTCGCGAAAAATCATTCTACCTCAAAACAGATCAACTCCACACGATCTTATCCAACAAACATATCTCGGTCGAATCGTCAATCCCGATTCCCGACAAAAGCCCGAGACCTTGGTCTCATTTGCTTAAAACATTACTAACACAAAGTCGGTTTTCAAAAAAAAAAATAGGCGAGACGTCGCCTAGATTTTTGAAAACAACCCCAGTTTATTCGCGACTATAAATCATAAACGCTCGGCTATTTGCCCCGCCGATCACTTTAGCCTTCTTAAACAAACACACCCATATCCGTCCTAAGTGCAGATCCTCTAACATCCGACTAGGATAAATAGCGCGCTATAAAAGAAAACCAAAATATTGGTCAGCACTTTCGGAAGACTTAAAAATTGTCCACGAAGAGATGCTTGACTCCGACCAGACAAGTCATATAAGCCGAGAATCTATCGCAGACTTTAAATCGGAACGGAGTCAGGTTGAAATCGAAACAAGCAAATGAAAGCCGATTAGTCATTGCAAAGCCTCAAACCAAAAGTAAACCTAGGTCTTGCCCTAAACCCAACACACTGGTCTCTAACGTCTCAGGGCAGGATATCAAAAAGATACGAGATCCCGAAAGAATGTCTCTTCATCCGCATCTAAACGTTTTCAAACCTTCGAGAATTCCTCAAACAACTTGGACGAACAACAAATAGGATGATCCCCAAAGAATGGAGGAAAGTGAGATGACAACTCGAACCTTTCCCCTTCACTTAACGAATTCCAAACGTCTTTTAAAAACACCCTTTATCATAAAAGACACGGATTCAAGGCCACAGTCGGCCAGTCCTGCTACACAGTCGGCCGACGATGAAAAATAAAAGAAAACATACTATAATACAAGGGAAAACATTCCCGAATAAGTTGTGACCTCGCGATCAATCATCAAAACCAAAGTAGCCGGTCATCGATCTCCCGAGCAAATAGTCATTGACGTCAAGAGGAGCCGTCGGCTGGTTCACCTAACCCGTCTCATCGGCAGTCCTTGTCTCGGCCTCCACCGTATCGGGAGAAAGAGGAATCGGGTTCCACTATTCCCAAATCCTCTCCTCGATCTGAGAATTCAAAAAGTCCCTATCCCTTTCGTTAATGCACCAATCTGCCTCGCATATTCGGCGCCAAACGAATAATTAGGGGACTGCGTAAGTTATAATCCACCCACAGTGCAGCGACACTCGCGATAGTCCCTGAAATCCATATAACCCCTCGTAATCTCCTCGAATTCATGTGAGAACTTGTCACGACAGGTCTTCATGACTTCATCCATCTCTCTCTTCCCTCGTCTATATGCGCGACGAACCTCCGTCGCAACCGACTCCCTCTCATGACGACGAGAACTCTCCAACTCATCTCTCAGATGGGCAATCTCTTTGTTAGTTGTCTCGGCCCTGAATTGAGCCATGTGTGCCTCTTGGTAGCTCGCATCAATGGCTCGATTTATCATAAGGAGACCCCGCGAAGTATCTCAAAGTCAAGAAAAGCTCATCCTTAAACTGAATAATAATGCTAAAGAACCAAAACTTACCCCGTTAACCATCCTCGATGCCTGGGTAAACTCCGGTGTCTCGCTGGATCCATCTACGGCCGGAGGAAAGTCAAAATCGAAAAACTCGTCAAGATCGTTTCGTTCGCTACTACTCCCGCCTACTTGACTATTGAGATAGTCTCTAAGTATGTCATCGAGAGAGCACTGCTCGTTAGCCGCATCATCCTCGACGACGATGTGTTTATCCTTGCGGGTTTTCGACCTTTCCTTTCTGGCACAAACCTCACACTGAAAAAACCCATCCATGGTCAATTTCGACCCTTCCTCTACCGGCAGGTCCGGATGATACCGAGAACGGTGGAGAGAAACAGCACGGCGAACCCGTTTCGAGGTAAATGTTGCCCAAAAACATGGACAACGATGAAGCAAGTCTCGGACGGTTTTCAGACCCTCCGGACTCAGAGGAAGAGTATTAGTCTTTAATATATATATATATATATATCAATAAAAACAAGCATGTACGATTGAACTTCACCAAAACCAAAATTAAAAGAACGCTCGGTCGAAGATACTTTTCCGACCCCATCTGGTCCTAAAGATGGGGATGCCATTCGCTTCTACAGATGCATCGTTAACACGGACAAAAAATAAGTGCTCCCGCCAATCATGATAGTTCGACACGAACTCCGTTATGATCGTCATTCTCGACCGAGGCCTCAACTAAACTATGGATGATTTCCCCCAGGGCTTCGAGATGATAGGCATAGAGGGTTATACCAGAATTTTTAATTCAGCGCTAAAATCCCAACAATATGTTGTAAACCACATGGGTTTATCTGACCAATTGATATCCTGAATCGGTTAAAAAGTCGCGCCATGATTTCAGGAATGGGAAACCACAAATGGCACTGCATCAGGTACGCCTCATACGGAGACTCAGAAACCTCCTCAACTTTTGGGAGATGAAACTCAACTAACTCTGGAACTTGGCAGCAGCTCTGGATGGCAGCAACCCATTCGGGCAGCTCTGGATGGCAGCAACCCATTCGGGCAGCTCCTTCTTGGACAACACTCCATGGGGTTGGCATGAAATGGAGGAGGAGCCCACGTACCAGGTTTGAGAGGTTTTACTTCCCCCCTGGCCGCCCAGTACGCCTCGGCTTCCTCAGGATCAACCGAGTGTGCCGAGAGCTCCACCTGTGGCCCAGCATCAGTGTATTGCAAGCTGGAGCCGTCAGGGAAAGAACGATCGTGCCGAGACTTGGTGGAAGCATTTCTCCTCGAAGCCATAACCTTTTTTACCAAGGGAGAAAAGAGAAGAGAAAATCTTTTAATCCTTGAAAAGAATTTGTGGAAATGTGCAAGTGAAGAATTTGAAAACTCACTCCACATACTTATAGAAGAGAGGATTCACTATTTCACCTTTAGGCTTTCGGGCGTTGGATTTCGCCTAATTTATCCAATATGCCTAAACAGCTCGCAAGAACATCAATTCTATTGAACTGGGGGGCTAACTGTTGGGGTCACAATCGGTTACAATGGAATCAACATCAGAAACTTACCGAAAAATGTACTCTTTGTAAAAAGAGATATAATATCTCGTAAAAAAGTGGGAACGGGAAAATCAAAGTCAAGTTTCAACTAACCTCGGAAGAAAGGTCTGCGCGGTAAGCCATCTAGAAAAGTCTATCATAGACTTCGAATAAACGTGTCCTGAGCGTCAAGAAAGCGAAAAGACTAAAGGATTCGATTGTTCAACTCACCAATGGAGAAGTTGGCTGAGAAAGACGTCCAACTCGTCGAACGGACGAGTTGGACCACACAAGCCGACCAACTCGCCGAACGGGTGAGTTGGGAAGCGTGGGCCGACCAACTCACCGAACGGGCGAGTCGGGCAGCGTGGGCCGACCAACTCACCGAATGGGCAAGTTGGGCAGCGTGGGCCAACCAACTCACCAAACGGGTGAGTTGGGTAGCGTGGGCTGACAAGCTCGCCGAACATGCGAGTTGGGCAGAGTGGGCCGACCAACCCGCCGAATGGGCGAGTTGGGCAGCGTGGGCCGACAAACTTGCCCATTTGGCGGGTTTGACAAGTCCAGCTCGCCGAACGGGCGAGTTGGATCGAACAAAACGACCAACTCGCTGAAAGCGCGAGTTGGATCGAACAAGACGACCAACTCGCCGAATGGGCGAGTTGGGTCACACAAGGAATCCAACTCGCCCGTTCGGCGAGTTGGATCAATCAATCCATTTTCGTCACATCCTCGTAATTCCCTCCTTCGAAAACAGATCAAATTTGTCTTTGTTTCGTCTCGATCGAGATTGACGTTGGAATTATACCGGAAGAACTCGTTCCCTCGTATAAAGTTTGGATTAATCGTGTAAAATGACAATGGATGACTAAACATGTAAAGTTTCATGCACTATACGAAAGATCCTAACTCTTGTGGGGGACGACCTCGTTTCAGGCATGCTCTTTCGATAAAATCGTAAAAACGCTTAAGTCGAAAGACGGCCTGAGAAGGTCTAAACTCGACTAAAAGCCCACTAACGATTTTTACACAAAATCGAGCCCAATCTTTATGATGGTTTATCTTTTATTTTACAGAAAGAGATAAATGTTCAGTTTAGAAGATAAATGTCATGTTCAGAAGATAATGTTAAGTTTCCAAAGATAATCATGAAGATCGAAAGAAAAAAGGAATATTTCCGCGAGGCAATAAATTCGACCGAGGGTAGAAGGGGAAAGAGTAAACCGCCTCTGGTAGGAGTATATAAGAACTTCGAGGTTGAGGATGCAGAGGACACACAAAAACTCTTACTCAAAGCAAACATAACACTTAGGGCAATTAGGCATATTTCCGTTTTACTGTTATCGAGCTGCTACTCAATTACGTTATTAAGGTCTTACAAGGTTAGAACTAGGAACTCGCCGACGGCTCTTTCCACTAAGGTTTTACATGTTTTAACACTCAAACCACAGATTCGGAATAAGATCCTCTTTTCTCTTTTTGTCTTTAGTAATTCTTCGTTATATTGTTGTTCTTACTATTTGGTCGCTTGACGTTTTTTGCTTAGCAGAAATCTGGGAGCTCTGGGAAACTTATATTTACCTTGCCTTCCTAAATCAACGGAAATCGAATTGCAAATTTTGGTTCCCACAAAAGGAATGAGAGAAGACTTTATGCCTAGTTGTTCAGATACTTGCAGGGGTAGAGTCCATGTGTCCTTTGATCGATATTTCCAAGGTAAAGCATGCACCTTTATTTTATGCAAAGAAATCAAAACAGTAGAGGGAGAAGAACGATCGTGCCGAGAGCTCCACCTGTGGCCCAGCATCAGTGTATTGCAAGCTGGAGCCGTCAGGGAAAAAACGATCGTGTCGAGACTTGGTGGAAGCATTTCTCCTCGAAGCCATAACCTTTTTTACCAAGGGAGAAAAGAGAAGAGAAATTCTTTTAATCCTTGAAAAGAATTTGTGGAAATGTGCAAGTGAAGAATTTGAAAACTCACTCCACATACTTATAGAAGAGAGGATTCACTATTTCACCTTTAGGCTTTCGGGCGTTGGATTTCGCCTAATTTATCCAATATGCCTAAACAGCTCGCAAGAACATCAATTCTATTGAACTGGGGGGCTAACTGTTGGGGTCACAATCGGTTACAATGGAATCAACATCAGAAACTTACCGAAAAATGTACTCTTTGTAAAAAGAGATATAATATCTCGTAAAAAAGTGGGAACGGGAAAATCAAAGTCAAGTTTCAACTAACCTCGGAAGAAAGGTCTGCGCGGTAAGTCATCTAGAAAAGTCTATCATAGACTTCGAATAAACGTGTCCTGAGCGTCAAGAAAGCGAAAAGACTAAAGGATTCGATTGTTCAACTCACCAATGGAGAAGTTGGCTGAGAAAGACGACCAACTCGTCGAACGGACGAGTTGGACCACACAAGCCGACCAACTCGCCGAACGGGTGAGTTGGGAAGCGTGGGCCGACCAACTCACCGAACGGGCGAGTCGGGCAGCGTGGGCCGACCAACTCACCGAATGGGCAAGTTGGGCAGCGTGGGCCAACCAACTCACCAAACGGGTGAGTTGGGTAGCGTGGGCTGACAAGCTCGCCGAACATGCGAGTTGGGCAGAGTGGGCCGACCAACCCGCCGAATGGGCGAGTTGGGCAGCGTGGGCCGACAAAACTTGCCCATTTGGCGGGTTTGACAAGTCCAGCTCGCCGAACGGGCGAGTTGGATCGAACAAAACGACCAACTCGCTGAAAGCGCGAGTTGGATCGAACAAGACGACCAACTCGCCGAATGGGCGAGTTGGGTCACACAAGGAATCCAACTCGCCCGTTCGGCGAGTTGGATCAATCAATCCATTTTCGTCACATCCTCGTAATTCCCTCCTTCGAAAACAGATCAAATTTGTCTTTGTTTCGTCTCGATCGAGATTGACGTTGGAATTATACCGGAAGAACTCGTTCCCTCGTATAAAGTTTGGATTAATCGTGTAAAATGACAATGGATGACTAAACATGTAAAGTTTCATGCACTATACGAAAGATCCTAACTCTTGTGGGGGACGACCTCGTTTCAGGCATGCTCTTTCGATAAAATCGTAAAAACGCTTAAGTCGAAAGACGGCCTGAGAAGGTCTAAACTTGACTAAAAGCCCACTAACGATTTTTACACAAAATCGAGCCCAATCTTTATGATGGTTTATCTTTTATTTTACAGAAAGAGATAAATGTTCAGTTTAGAAGATAAATGTCATGTTCAGAAGATAATGTTAAGTTTCCAAAGATAATCATGAAGATCGAAAGAAAAAAGGAATATTTCCGCGAGGCAATAAATTCGACCGAGGGTAGAAGGGGAAAGAGTAAACCGCCTCTGGTAGGAGTATATAAGAACTTCGAGGTTGAGGATGCAGAGGACACACAAAAACTCTTACTCAAAGCAAACATAACACTTAGGGCAATTAGGCATATTTCCGTTTTACTGTTATCGAGCTGCTACTCAATTACGTTATTAAGGTCTTACAAGGTTAGAACTAGGAACTCGCCGACGGCTCTTTCCACTAAGGTTTTACATGTTTTAACACTCAAACCACAGATTCGGAATAAGATCCTCTTTTCTCTTTTTGTCTTTAGTAATTCTTCGTTATATTGTTGTTCTTACTATTTGGTCGCTTGACGTTTTTTGCTTAGCAGAAATCTGGGAGCTCTGGGAAACTTATATTTACCTTGCCTTCCTAAATCAACGGAAATCGAAATGCGAATTTTGGTTCCCACAAAAGGAATGAGAGAAGACTTTATGCCTAGTTGTTCAGATACTTGCAGGGGTAGAGTCCATGTGTCCTTTGATCGATATTTCCAAGGTAAAGCATGCACCTTTATTTTATGCAAAGAAATCAAAACAGTAGAGGGAGAAGAACGATCGTGCCGAGAGCTCCACCTGTGGCCCAGCATCAGTGTATTGCAAGCTGGAGCCGTCAGGGAAAGAACGATCGTGCCGAGACTTGGTGGAAGCATTTCTCCTCGAAGCCATAACCTTTTTTACCAAGGGAGAAAAGAGAAGAGAAAATCTTTTAATCCTTGAAAAGAATTTGTGGAAATGTGCAAGTGAAGAATTTGAAAACTCACTCCACATACTTATAGAAGAGAGGATTCACTATTTCACCTTTAGGCTTTCGGGCGTTGGATTTCGCCTAATTTATCCAATATGCCTAAACAGCTCGCAAGAACATCAATTCTATTGAACTGGGGGGCTAACTGTTGGGGTCACAATCGGTTACAATGGAATCAACATCAGAAACTTACCAAAAAATGTACTCTTTGTAAAAAGAGATATAATATCTCGTAAAAAAGTGGGAACGGGAAAATCAAAGTCAAGTTTCAACTAACCTCGGAAGAAAGGTCTGCGCGGTAAGCCATCTAGAAAAGTCTATCATAGACTTCGAATAAACGTGTCCTGAGCGTCAAGAAAGCGAAAAGACTAAAGGATTCGATTGTTCAACTCACCAATGGAGAAGTTGGCTGAGAAAGACGACCAACTCGTCGAACGGACGAGTTGGACCACACAAGCCGACCAACTCGCCGAACGGGTGAGTTGGGAAGCGTGGGCCGACCAACTCACCGAACGGGCGAGTCGGGCAGCGTGGGCCGACCAACTCACCGAATGGGCAAGTTGGGCAGCGTGGGCCAACCAACTCACCAAACGGGTGAGTTGGGTAGCGTGGGCTGACAAGCTCGCCGAACATGCGAGTTGGGCAGAGTGGGCCGACCAACCCGCCGAATGGGCGAGTTGGGCAGCGTGGGCCGACAAACTTGCCCATTTGGCGGGTTTGACAAGTCCAGCTCGCCGAACGGGCGAGTTGGATCGAACAAAACGACCAACTCGCTGAAAGCGCGAGTTGGATCGAACAAGACGACCAACTCGCCGAATGGGCGAGTTGGGTCACACAAGGAATCCAACTCGCCCGTTCGGCGAGTTGGATCAATCAATCCATTTTCGTCACATCCTCGTAATTCCCTCCTTCGAAAACAGATCAAATTTGTCTTTGTTTCGTCTCGATCGAGATTGACGTTGGAATTATACCGGAAGAACTCGTTCCCTCGTATAAAGTTTGGATTAATCGTGTAAAATGACAATGGATGACTAAACATGTAAAGTTTCATGCACTATACGAAAGATCCTAACTCTTGTGGGGGACGACCTCGTTTCAGGCATGCTCTTTCGATAAAATCGTAAAAACGCTTAAGTCGAAAGACGGCCTGAGAAGGTCTAAACTCGACTAAAAGCCCACTAACGATTTTTACACAAAATCGAGCCCAATCTTTATGATGGTTTATCTTTTATTTTACAGAAAGAGATAAATGTTCAGTTTAGAAGATAAATGTCATGTTCAGAAGATAATGTTAAGTTTCCAAAGATAATCATGAAGATCGAAAGAAAAAAGGAATATTTCCGCGAGGCAATAAATTCGACCGAGGGTAGAAGGGGAAAGAGTAAACCGCCTCTGGTAGGAGTATATAAGAACTTCGAGGTTGAGGATGCAGAGGACACACAAAAACTCTTACTCAAAGCAAACATAACACTTAGGGCAATTAGGCATATTTCCGTTTTACTGTTATCGAGCTGCTACTCAATTACGTTATTAAGGTCTTACAAGGTTAGAACTAGGAACTCGCCGACGGCTCTTTCCACTAAGGTTTTACATGTTTTAACACTCAAACCACAGATTCGGAATAAGATCCTCTTTTCTCTTTTTGTCTTTAGTAATTCTTCGTTATATTGTTGTTCTTACTATTTGGTCGCTTGACGTTTTTTGCTTAGCAGAAATCTGGGAGCTCTGGGAAACTTATATTTACCTTGCCTTCCTAAATCAACGGAAATCGAAATGCGAATTTTGGTTCCCACAAAAGGAATGAGAGAAGACTTTATGCCTAGTTGTTCAGATACTTGCAGGGGTAGAGTCCATGTGTCCTTTGATCGATATTTCCAAGGTAAAGCATGCACCTTTATTTTATGCAAAGAAATCAAAACAGTAGAGGGGTGAGGCAGAATAGTATTTGTTAAGTTGTTAGTACACTAGATTTGGTTGTTGTACTAGGATAGAGTATATAAAGATTCTCTGTGATTGACTTGATAGGATGTGGTTGCAACAAATTAAGGTGATAGTTATACTTAGATATTATGTGAGTCTCCGCTTTTTAGAACCTCTTTCACAGGCTTAGTTTGCATGAGGACAAGCAAAAGGTTAAGTCTGGGGGAGTTGATATAGCCTATTTATTACCAGTTTTAGGCCATGTTCTAGGCTCTATTTAGGGCATATTACATGTGTCTATGATATGTTTTAGAGTATTTACAGGTCCAAGGACGTTTTGGAGATAGATGGAGATACTTGGAGCTTTTGGAGCATTTAGAGGAGAAGAATCCGTAGTTGACTATTTGAGGAGTCGAAGTACAAGGCTGTCGGTAATCGACGACACAGACTTGGAGTCGACCGATGATGAAACACCAAGGTCGATCGATGTTGCACAGTTGCCATCGATTGACACCCAACTCGCAAGACAGCCGATTAAAAAGCCCAAATTTAGATGACAAATGACAAGAATGCCCTGGACGAGTTTTGACCTAGGTTTTACGGTTTCTAAATTTATGCTTATGTATTGAGAGCATGCAGAGTGTGCAAGTAAAAGCGTAGGCAAGACTTGACACAATTTACAAAGCCTTACCGTTTTAGGTTTTTAGGGGAGAATATTCATAACTCCTTAGAGAGATTTGTATTGAGACCTCAATATTTTATCTATGCATTCTATTCAGACTATTGTTCTTTCTTTGATTATGTCTGAGTAGTCATCAACTAGATTTAGGGTTGAATGATAGCAATCATGGATTAGCCCAAAAGTAGGATTTCTAGTTAAGTTAATATCCATCAATTTAGTTATGTTTAATGCTTGCATTCTAGAGTAGCTAACTAGGATCTCGAAAGTAGGACATGGGCGACTACGAGAGTAGGTTATGTGCCAGAATAGACTCCATCGAGCTAGGCTGTTAGGCGGATGCGAAAGCTGGTCTAATAAGTCTGGTGGACTTATCTAATCTCGTTCACACTTCCTTATGATTTCACCGTCAATCGACATGAGGCCATAATAGTTACTATTTGAGTTCTAGTAGACTTACATATATGTGTTTCCTAATCACTATAATACATTAGGCTCGAAACCCTAGATCTAACATATTTACATTTGCATTAAGTTAATTTATTAGAATATTTCCATATTTTCATTATTAGCATATTTCCATATAGCATCTCTACTTCTTGATAAGGAATATTTCCTTAATTGATTGTTTGCCACTAATATATATTCACCTAGCTTAATCTTTAGAAATAATAAATCTATTGTGTGTCATTGATCTTTGTGGATTCGATCCCTGAGTACTACACTTGACCTCTTTTGGCAAGAGTACTATTTGTGTGTTAAGACTAGGGTTAATTTGATAGTGATTTGTTTAGGATATTTATACCCTGCTAGAACAATAAAAACATGCATGCTTTATGCTTGTTGAGATAAAAAAAGAACTAGAAGGGATCCACCAACGAATTGACGTGGTCCAAGGAGAATCTCAACAGAGGTGTGCTACCAGAAGGACCAGAGATGATTGGGCCGATGAATACTACAGCTGTGATGATATGTCATATGTTGGGAGCCAAAGGAGAAGTGGTCAAACTAGGGAACCACTAGGAAGAGCTCATGAGTAATTTGGGGGTCTCAAGCTGAAAATACCACCATTCCATGGGAAGAACGATCTGGATGCCTATCTTGAGTGGGAAAAGAAGATCGAACTAGTGTTTGATTGTCAGCACTATAGTGAAGGCAGCAAAGTTAGGGTCGCGTGAACCGAGTTTTATGATTATGCCATCAATTGGTTGGATCAATTGGTAACCACCAGAAGAAGGAATGGAGAGCAGCCGGTTGAGACTTGGTTAGAGCTTAAAAGAATCATGAGAAAGTGGTTTGTACCGAGTCATTACAATCGTGAGCTTAACCAAAGACTGAGACGGTTAATCCAAGGATCAAAGAATGTAGAAGACTATTTCCCAGAGCTAGATACATTGATGATCAGGGCTGATATCTCGTAGGATCGAGAAGCCACTATGGCAAGATTCATGACTGGACTCAACCGTAACATACAAGACAAGCTTGAGATGCAACATTATGTCGATCTGGAAGAGATGCTTCATAAAGAAATTCTTGTCGAACAACAACTCAAAAGGAAAGGACCAGCTAGATATCCTTATGGCAGTTCATCCTCTCGACCTTCATACCAAAAGGATGACAAGGTTGTCACTAAGCCAAAAGTCGAACCAAGATACATTCCCCCCCCCCCCCCCGTACAAGACAACAAAGGAAAGGTTGAAGCCAATGCTACTCGGAACCGTGATGTTAAGTGTTTCAAGTGCCATGGGTGAGGACATTATGCCAATGAGTGCTCCAATAAGACAGCAATGATTCTCTTGCATGATTGGGAGTATGAAACTGAAGTGGAGGAAGAGGTACCCGATTCCGAGGAGTCTGGTCATGAAGAGTTACCAATTAAAGGAGAGCTTTTGGTTGCTAGAAGATCTGTGAGTCTACAGTCCAAAACAAACTGGAAGAAAAAAAAAAGAGAAAACCTATTTCACACTCGTTTTCTGGTGCAAGTCAAGGTAAGTAGTCTCATTACAGATGCTGGAAGCTGTACCAACGTGGCGAGTGAGACCATGGTTCAAAACCTTGGATTGAAAACCAGTAATCACCTAAGACCTTACCGACTCCAATGGCTTAACAATGAAAGAGGCCTCAAGGTTTGTAAACAGGTATTGGTTACTCTTTCTACTGGCAAGTAGAAGGATGAGGTTTTGTGTGATGTGGTGCCAATGGACTTATCCTTCTTGGACGACCTTGGCAGTACGATCACAAGGTAAACCACAATGGGTTCTCACACCGTTACTCTTTCGACCATCAAGGAAGGCGGATCACTCTAGCCCCCATAACACCACAAGATGTCTATGATGACCAAGTGTGTATTAAGAATCGTGAGGAACAAGATCAAAACTCTCAACCAGAAACCAACCACAAGACCATCAAGCCGACCAATTTCTTTGCCAAAACAAGCGAAGTTAAGAAAACCTTTTCCTCTAACCAGTCTTCTCTTCTATTCATCTATAAGGAAACACTAACAAGTTTTTCAAACCCTACACTGGAGATTCCAAGTGAACTAGCTAGTATTTTGCAAGGTTATGCTTATGTTTTCCAGACGACAATCCAAAGGAGCTACCACCTCTAAGAAGAATCGAGCAAAAGATAGATTTTGTACCAGGTGCTATTCTTCCCAACCGACCAGCTTACAGGATCAATCAAGTTGAGATAAAATAAATTGAAAGATGGGTGGGCGAGATGATGGAGAAGGGACTAATCCAGGAAAGCATGAGTCCTTGTGCGGTATGAGTTTTACTAGTCCCAAAGAAAGATGGGAGTTGGAGGATGTGTGTCGACTGTGTAAGGCCATCAACAACATCAGAATTAAGTATAGACATCCCATTCCTAGACTTGATGATATGCTTGATGAGTTGTTTGTATCTGGTGTTTTCTCGAAAATTGATTTGAAAAGTGGGTATCATCAAATACGAATAAAGAAAGGGATGAGTGGAAGACTGCTTTTAAAACTAAGCTAGGATTGTATGAGTGTCTTGTAATTCCCTTTGGATTAACTAATGCCTATATTACCTTCATGCGGTTGATGAATCATGTGCTTAGATCTTACATTGGTCGATTTGTTGTTGTATATTTTGATGATATCTTAATATATAGCAAGAGTTTGAATGAGCATGTTGAGCATCTTAGGTCTTTCCTAGAAGTTCTGACAATGGAACAACTTTATGCTAACTTTAGAAAATGCACCTTTGGAACGGATAACTTAGTCTTTTCGGGTTTTGTTGTAGGTGCTGAAGCCATAAGAGTTGATGAAGAAAAGGTTAAAGAGATACGAGAGTGGCCTAGTCCAACCAGAGTGAGTGAAGTAAGAAGCTTCCATGGCCTAGCTGGTTTTTATAGGCAGTTTGTCCGAGACTTCAGTACTCTTTCTGCTCCCTTGACTGAAGTGATTAAAAAGAATGGTGGGTTTAAATGGGGAGAAGGGCAGGAACATGCCTTATAGACTTTGAAAGAGAAGCTTACTAACTCCCCTCTTCTCATTTTGCCAGATTTTATGAAAACATTTGAGATTGAGTGTGGTGCGTCTGGCATTGGTATAGGAGCTGTCTTAATTCAGCAGAGAAAATCCATTGCCTTTTTCAGTGAGAAGTTAGGAGGAGCAACCTTGAACTATCCTACCTACAACAAGGAGATGTATGATTTGGTCCGAGCTTTGCAAACTTGGCAACACTACATCTGACCCAAAGAATTTGTCATCCACACGGACCATGAATCTCAAGCACCTCAAAGACCAGCAGAAACTAAACAAGAGGCATGCTAGGTGGGTCAAGTTTATAGAAACATTTCCCTATGTCATCCGCTACAAACAAGGTAAGGAAAACGTTGTGACTGATGCACTCTCCAGAAGGTACACTCTTTTGTATACTCTTGACACTAAGCTTCTTGGGTTTGAACAAATTAAAAACTACTATGAGGATGATCCGGATTTCAAAGATTTGTACCAATCTAGATAAAAGATTGCTCATGGAATATATTACAAGGTGGATGACTTTCTTTTCTTCGAAAACCGTTTGTGTATACCTAATTGCTCTTTGAGGGAATTATTCATTAGAGGAGCACATGGAGGAGGTCTCATGGGTCACTTTGGCGTGACAAAAACAATGGAAATCTTGGTCGAGCATTTCTTTTGGCCGCGTATGAGAAAGGAGGTGGAGCGAGTTTGTGGTCGATGCAATATTTGCAAGGTTGCCAAGGCAAGGGCTCAAGCTCAAGGTTTGTATCATCCTTTACCTATACCTTCAGAACCCTGGATTGATATCTCCATGGATTGTCTTAGGACTACCTAGAACTAGAAAGGGTAGTGATTCGATCTTTGTAGTGGTTGATATATTTTCAAAAATGGCTCACTTCATTGCTTGTCAAAAAACTGATGATGCTTCCTTGGTAACTTTTCTTTAGGGAAGTTGTACGTTTACATGGAATGCCTAGAGCTTTTGTTTGTAATAGAGACGCTAAGTTTCTAAGTCATTTTTGGAGAACCCTTTGGTCAAAACTTGGTACAAAAATCATGTTTTCGACTAATTGTAACCCACAAACTGATGGCAGGCTGAAATAGGGAATAGGTCCTTATCTTCTTTCCTGCGTTCAATTGTTAAAAAGAATTCAAAGTCTTGGGAAAAATGTTTTGCTCATGCTGAATTTGCTTATAACTACTCTTTTCACTCGACAACAAAGTTTTCTCCTTTTCAAAATGTGTATGGCTTTAACCCATTGTCACCTTTGGACATGTTGCCTTTAACTTTGCAAGAAAAGACTTACCTTGATGGCAAGAAAAAGGCCGAGATTGTTTTAAAGTTTCATGAGCAGGTGAAGAAGAAAATTGAACTCAAAATTGAGATGTATCAAAAGCAAGCTAACAAAAATCGGAAAGAGCTCATCCTTGAGTCAGGTGACCTTGTTTGAATCCATTTGAGTAAAGACAGATTCCCTACGAAATAAAATCCAAGACATCCCAAGAATGGACGGACCGTTTAACGTTCTAAAGCGCATCAATAACAATGCTTACCAAATTGATCTCCAATGTAAGTACACGGTTATTTTAACCTTCAATGTTGCTGATTTCGTCCCTTTTGTTGCAGATATTCCATATTTGAGGTCAAATATTCTTCAAGTTGAAGGGGATGATAAGAGCATGGCCGAGGAGAAGGAGATGGATGAGCTATCACTTGAACCGGATGGACAAAATATCAAGGATGATGGACTGATGACCCGAGCTAGGATTAAAAAGCTGAAGGAAATGGTTGTGACCTTAGTTAAGAAGATGGATCAGAAAGAAGACAAGAGAGAAGAAGCCTAATATGTTTTGATAAGTCTCTCAGCCTTAGAAGAATTTGGGCCCACAAAAATTATGGGTGACCAACTCGACCAGATCCATTCACCCGATCAAGTCACCACCCGGATCACCCATTCACCCGACCCACTCACCCGACCAAATCACCATTTGGACGATCCACTCAACCTACCCACTCACCCAACCAAGTCATCAACTAGACCACCCACTCACCCGACCAAGTTACCACCCGGACGATCCACTCACCCGACCCGCTTGACCGACCATCTGACTCGGGCCATTAGAGTTCTGATCAACCAAGAATGAGATAGGCGAGGAGTTAGTCTTGGTCCAAGCTATGTTTTCCACAAAGTCTTGCCTTCTTTTCGTTTTCTTTGGTCAAGTCTTTGCTTAGTTAAATTACCTTGTTTTCCTCATTGCCTTCCTTATAAAAGGCCTAAGAACTCTATGAATAAAACAACTTATATTTTCCTTACAAACCGAGTGCAAACTCGCTTGTTCCTTTGCGAGCATCTTTGATTGATGGTGTGTCATATCAAGAAATCGACTTGGCTGAATCTTTGGTGTGTCATATCCAAAGGGAAGGCCATTATAAGGTGAATCAGAAGTTCATTTTGCAAGCTTCTGTGTGACATTTCATTCCACCCATCCTTATCTTCCAAGGATCTATCTCTTTTCCATCTAAGCAAGTGCATTCTTGTGTCACTTCGTATTATAGAGGATGAAGAACAATCTGAAAATTTGAATGTTAATAGATAAATCACTATAGAAGATTTCTTGGAGCTATAGAAAGACGAACAGCCAAAAATTTAGGTCATGACTCGGAGCTGGAGCTTGATGATGATCGGCCCCCTACAAGAAAGGATCTAGAGACTTCATCAAAGGCTAGCATCGATCGACAACTACTAGATATCGATTGACACTCATCGTTGGACGAACTGCGAAGATGCATGGTTGAGCTAGAATCTACTAAGGAGAGTACACGTATAAGGCCTCACACCTTGCTGTCCCTATACATCTGAAACCACATATCTCTGTAGAAGAAGTTGTTGGTTTTCACAAGAGTGAAGATGAATAATGACCATATGTAGTTTGTGATTCCCTACGCAATTTCTGAAGTTCAGTTTCCTATTTCATCCAATATAATTGTGCATCTAGATTTATCATTGGGATAGTAGATTATCCTCCGCCTGCAGCTATTTTTCAGGAAAAACAGATCTAGAAGATGATCTGAAAAAGGTATCTTCGGTACCAGTATCGATTGATACTACTTCAATGTCGCTCGACACCCCTCGAAATATCTCAGCACGCTGAGACAGAAACAACAAGGTCTGGGGGAAAGAGCAGAAAGAGGAAGAATAAGAGAAAAAGGACCAAGGGTGATTCTCAGTTTTAATTGATTCCTCACTTCTCATATGGTGTTACAAAATACAGAGTGCGCAACATATGCTTCTCACAGCCATTTGCCAAGGTTCGAGTACTCTTTATTGCTGAGATGGTAGGCAAAGAAGAAGATTCTATGGAAAATTTCACGAGTGGTGTGCTGAAGCTGAAGGAAGTAGACATTGAGACTTGTTTGGAGCACGTTCTCGTTCTCGTCTATACCACATATGATCTTCGTAACTCAAGCTAATGAATTAAAACAAGCGATGAATGGGAGGCAATCCACTTTCAGGTTAGTTTTAATTTTAATTTTGTTTTCATTTATTACTGATTTTTGTGTTTTTATTTTATTTCAGAAAAATAAAAACGGAGGAAGATGAGTTGAGGACCAGTGTCGACCGGCCGGTGTTGGTCGACACCATTTCACACGAGCATCACGCGACACCTAATCAATGTCAATTCACACTCATCACGGACGGCATGTATAACTCGATTTTCCTTGTTAAAATTTTTACAGTTTTATTTAGTTATTTATTTCGCTAATCTCAGACTGTATAATATTGGAGATAATATTTTTGAATTCATGAGGAGGTAATTATTGATGTTGTGTTTTATTTTGAGTGTCAGTTATGTTGTTTTATTGTGTCAAAATAGAGTTAGTTGGGGACTATGAATTTTTTCTTGAAACAATATTACCTAACCACCATTTTGAGTTGCTGATCTTCAAGTTGTAATGAATGGAATTCCAAAGTAGACCAACGTGCCAGTAACATTCACACTTGTTGGGAATGCTTGAAGGAACCAAACCTGACATCCAACCTAATCAATTATTATTGCTTGTCTTGAGGCTTGGCATACATTGGACTAGATTCCTCCTACAGGTCTAGAAAGTAAAATTATGTGTGTTTCTAGTTCTCCTCTCTCCTCTCTTAGGCATCTACAAAAATAAAAAATTGAGATGATTTCCTAAGATACAGAGTGGTAAGAAAATTTTTTATGACCCCACTATTTTAATTCAAATGGATGATAACACAAATGTGTAAGTGAGGGGTAGACATATTTTCTTTGACTCCATTATTCGCCTACACTTTTCATAGCTGAAAAAGAGAAGAGAAATTAAAAAAAAATCGAAAGGAAAAAAAAGAAAAAAAAAAAAAAGATTCAGAGAAGGGAGAAAGAGGAAGGAAATGTACTAGAGAAGACTACGGGCATGTTTGTTTCATTATCCAGATGAGTCATCTCGATAGAGATGAGAGTTTTGCTTTTTTAGGCATTAAAAGTATAATTCATCTGGATAGTTCTTGTGGATGACTTTTGAATTTTGGGCTTAATTTTAAAGTTCAGTTAGATGAACCAATTTGGACCATCTAGATGAAGATGGTTTTGTCAAAATGGTATAATATATATTATATATTATACCCCTTATATAATTCATAAGTCACAAACATTAACCTAATAACATTTTTTTACTCACGATAAAATGACAAAACATCATTTTCCCATTAAATTAAAAACGCATTTTCCCGCAAAAAAAAACACAAAACGCATTTTCTCCCCAAAATCGCAAAAAAACATATTTTCTTGCCAACCACAAAAACATATTTTCCCGCCAAAGACGCAAAAACAGATTTTCCCACCAAACACGCAAAAACGCATTTTCTGCCAAAAACCGCAAAAATGCAAAAACACATTTTCCGCCGAAACCCACAACATATTTTCCCGTCAAAACTCGCAAAACGCATTTCCCACCACATACGCAAAACACACTTTCCGCCAAAAACAAAAATAAAAAAAAACCTCACTTTCTCGCCAAAAACGCATTTTTCCGCCAAAACCCGCAAAACCCATTTTCGCCAAAACCAGCAAAACCCATTTTCCGCCAAAACGCCAAAACGCATTTTCTTGCAAAAAACCGCAAAATGCATTTTATCGCCATAAGCCGCAAACACACATTTTCCGCCAAATTACAAAAATGCATTTTTCCCGCCAAAAGCGAAAAAATATATTTTCCCGCCATAAACGCTAAACACATTTTCCCACCAAAACCCTCAAAAACGCTTTTCCAGCAAAAACCTTCAAAACGCATTTTTCCGCCAAAACCCGTAAAGCACAGTTTCCCGCCAAACAAGCAAAAATGCATTTCCCCGCCAATAAAACAAAAACACATTTCTCGCCAAAACCCGCAAAAACGCATTTCCCACTAAAAACGCATTTTCCCACTAAAAACGCAAAACCACATTTTTCCGCCAAAAATACATTTTCCTGCCAAACACGCATAAATGCATTTCCTCGCCAAAACACACAAACAAAAGCATTTTCTTGCCAAAATCCGCAAAACCCACCAAAAACGCAATAAAATGCATTTTCCCACTAAAACGCATTTTTCCGCCAAAAACGGAAAAGTATATTCACCCCCGCCCCCCCCAAACGCAAAAACGCATTTTCTCACCAAAAAACCGCTAAACATATTTTCCTGTCAAAATTACAAAATAATTATTCCCCCCCCCAAAAAAAAATTATATTTTAGATAATAAATAAAAATTAATAGTGAAACAAAAATAACATATGATTAAATAAAAAGGATATTTTAGTAATTTATTTAATAAACTCATATGAATGAAAATGAAAATAAAGAAACAAACATATGTCCATTTAGATGATTCATCTAGGTGAACCATCTATATGGACAAACAAATAGTCCCATAAAATATGGATGGATCATATAAATAGATTAGCTGGATGAAGATGATTGATGGTGAAACAAACAGCACTTGCATGTGTGTTCAGAAACTTGTTGGGGTAATAGTTCATGTGTAATTTGATTGATATTCTCATGATAAAGTATGCACTTTTATATGTAAGAAATGAGTTTAGTAGAGGGGTATGTCAGGCGGTGTCTAATATAGTTGTTGTATGGCAGGTTGCTAAGATGGGGTTGAGTACATGGAAATTCCTCAGATGTGGTTGCAACAAATTTGAGGTTATAATGGTGTTCTAAAGATCTGGTGAGTTCATGTGTTTTCAAACCGCTTCCATATTTACATTATATGTTTTGCTTAAGGACAAGCAAATGATAAGTATGGGGGTTGATATACCATGTTTCATACCACTTTTAGACCATGGTATAAGTTCTTATTAGAGTTTATTATATGTGTTTTGAGCTGTTTGGTGTTTTTGTGTTATACAAGGTTTGGTACATTTTGGGAAACATTGGAGATTCTAGAGATTTTTGAGGTGCACAACTGTGCATTTGCGTCAGAAGTTTAGCTATGTATGGATAATTTCCCACGTGAAGATAGAGCTTTTCGTTAGCTTTCCAATGACACCGGTTTGAGGTCAATCAGGATCCTAGATTAAAAGTTATGCACGTTTTACTGAATAGTTGTTCGTCTAATGCGTGAGCAGGAAGCTGTTGAGAATTCAAGAGATCCACGGAGTTTCGAACAGCAGCACCGTGGGTGACAATCGACACTCCTCCAAATCAGAAAACCGGCGTATTCTAATTAAGTTTCAATAATTTCAACTTTATCCCAAAGTTTCTCTTATTTACAGAAGACCCATGGCTGACTCAAAACTCGTATATGCTTCCTTTTATTCTTAGTTTTAGGTCTGAAGAGAAGAGAGAAACTCATTCAGAGTACACTTGGAACTCCTTTGGTTTTATATATGATTTATATTCTTTATATGATTATACTTTCATCTATCTTGTCTAAGTATATCATTTTTTAGGTTTAGGGATTTTCTAGGATTTTGACGAACTTCTGAAATATATAATTGTTGGGATGATTTATTGTATCCCTTACACAATTGATCTAAGTACTTGTCTTCTAGAGTGGCTAACTAGAACGCTGAACTTAGGATAATTGACAACCACCCGAGTGGGTTCAACTCCTGAATATAATTCTACTGAGCTAGGTTGGTAAGCGCATGCAAGAGCTGTCTTAATTACTTAGTGAACATATCGATCTGAGTGTTAACATTTTACTAAAGAAGTATCGATCGACAGTATGTAGTATCGATCAACACTCATTCAATTTTCGCATGCGAGAGCTGGAATATAGGATTTAGACATCTGATTAGACTCGCAACGAGAGATGGATATATTTTTTACTGAACTCAAGTTCTTAGTTTAAACCTTTAGCATTTGTAAATTTGAGTTATGACAATCTGAATGAAACCCTAAGTCTAACACTCTTCCTATATCAGCTTTACAGCTCCTGTTATTTACTGCTTTAATTTACTACTTGATTTACTGCTTTTCTATTATCTAACCTAACTTAATCAAAAGGCTAAAGTCTCTTGCGTGAAATATTGAGTCTATGTAGATATGATCCCTATGTACTTGATCTATCTCTTAATTGAGAGAATTAATCTAGGGCAATTTGAGCTCACATCTTTTGTATGAATTCGTCACAAACATTTAGTTGCTCCATCGTCATAAATGGAGACATATGATTAGTCATATATTAGTCACTATGGTAACACCAAAAATACTCACAATTATGTCACATCTCTTGTCTCGTTTATTTTTGTCATGATTATGTTACTAAATGTGACAAAAGTTGGCTACGATAAAATCAGTCACAATATTAGGACCAATTAGCTACTCTTTTTTACATGAAATATTAGTCACAAAAACTAGTGTCTATTAAGTCATGACTAAAAAATTTAGTCTAAAAAAATCGTAACAATATCTCTTTTTATTTTGTAAGGCTCGTATAGTAGTTCGCGAACTCATACATAATATGTCTGGAAATTGCATCTTCGATATTCCTCTTTTTAACTATGCATGTGCACTCATCATAGCTAGTTTGAAAACCACGTCTCGATCTTTAACTTGAGTTAAGAATAAGCTGGATCTTCTTCACACAAGATTTTCTTAGATATGCCGACAAAAAGCCATTCGTGTGAGACGATGAATCCAAGACGAACACTTCAAAAGTTCTTCCAATTCAACCCTCAGTAAATTTTTAAACTAATATGTGCTTATTAGATAGCGTTTTGTCGTGATCCCTCTACTTTACCATCTTATGTACTCAAAGGAGCTTCAATGAGGCAAAACTGGCGACTTGCTGGAAGGCCACATCACAGTGACGCTGAATTCGGCAAAGAGGATGATGATGAACTCGTACCTTTTATCCCCCCCCCTCTTTTTTTGGGCGAGCTCAAGGTCCGCAACGAAATTGTGAACTGATAGTGTTGAGATCACGCCAGCAGTCTTTAGGCTCACCATTATCCTACTTTTGCTAGTATAATTGGTTGTGCCTCTTTGTTGAAAACACTTTCGTGAATAAATAGAGCCAGCCCAAGACCTTGGGAACCTTGCCGAGTAGTAGGCAGAAGTGGCACAAAGGAACATCTTGCTTTATTTGAAGTTGTGAAGACCGTTGTTCATGAGCTGATAAGTTGGCCACCTAGGATTCTGATGAAGGTGATGTAACATCCCAAATTTGGGCCCTTAAAAGTTTTAAAAGAAAAAACTTTGTCTATGGCCCATTAGGTTTAAGACCTAGGGTTCCCCTTCTTTTTCTTATAAATAGAGAGCGTCCTTTTCTCTTTTCTCCCATTAGAAAACTGAAGCGAAGCTCTGCAAGGAATTTCCGGAAGACGAAAGCCCTAGCTGTCAAGCTCTCTCTCTCTCTCTCTCTCTCTCTCTCTCTCTCTTTCTCTCTCTCTTTCTCTATGTGTATCTCTCTCTCCTCGTCGTCGCCTTCTTCTCTCCTCGCGAGTGGTGGTGGTTGTCGCGTGTGGTGGTGGTGGTCGGGTGATTGATCAAAAGCTTTTGGATCTCTCAGATCTATATTCCCGTTCCAGATCCAGATATATTCATAAGGTGAGGTGATTCGAACCCAGTTTTCTTTTCATGTTCTTTATACTGGTTGATGAGGAACTAGGGTTTGGATAGTCCTTGTTTGAAATTTAAGTTGTTAGATCATAATGGGAGTTAGGTTGTTAGATGAATGGATCATGATGCATAAGAACCTCCACACTTTTAAAAGACTTAATGAACTACCTTGTGTTGATGTGGATGATTGATGATGAATGATTGCTTGTGTGTTGGTTGTTATGTGGTTTGTGATGAATGATGATGAAAGCTAGGTTGCTAGAAAGAAGTGCACGCCTAGGTTAATAATGATGTTGTGAATGAAAGGCATTACAATGGGTTACAATTGGTATCATGAATGTGTGTATGTATGTATGGTTGTAAAGTGAAGTATGTGTGTGACACCGAGAATGGGTGGCATCTAATGAATGTGTTAAGGTTAAAGTTAAAGTGAAAGAGAATGAGAAATGAGAATGAGAAATGAGAATGAGAAATGAGAATGAGAAATGAGAACGAGTCAATGAACATGTTTATAATCTTGTTTGTGACACCGAGAATGGGTGGCATCTAGAGCGTGATGAGTACCCGTGGGACAGTAGCCTAACATGAGGTACCCGCGGGAAGTTAAGTGATAAGACCGTGAACGAATGGTGACCGCGCGAGGATGGGATAGAAATAAGATAAGATTGTGAATGGACGGTGACCGCGCGAGGGGGGATAGAAATAAGAAAGGGCCGTGAACGGAAAGTGACCGCGAAAGGGTGGGATCTAAGGGCCGTGAACAGATGGTAACCGTGAGCGAATGGGATCTGTGAGGTGCCATAAGGTCGAGTCAATTCCGAGTCGTGGCATAATTATGGTTATTAGGACCGAGGGGACAGACAAAGCCGAAAGGGGCCAACGGGGTGTGACTCGGATAACCATTTAGGAAGTTGGTAGGTATTGTTTCATATAAGACTTTTCAGGATAGGTCGATAAGAGGTGGGACGTCCCTAAAGCGAGCCATAGGTCCTTACGTCTAGGATGATTGGTATCGAGTCAATTTGTTGAGCTGAGTCGAGTCAAGTTGAATCTATATTGAAGCAGTGACTGAGTTCATTGTATTGTGTGATCGCTAGGTTGATAGAAAGTATGGAAATGATGTTGTGTGTTATTGTATGATGTGCATTTGAATGGTTAATTGTAATAGCTAGCCAGCTCTCATTTCGCATTAAGTAGTATAGAGTTTCATGCGGAGGGGCTGGTCTAAAACTGTTTCACTGAGTAACCTATTTACTCATGCTCTCCTTTCCATTTCCTTGTGCGGAGGACTGTAAGAAGAAATATGCCGATATGGTTGGATTGGTATTTGATCAAAGGATAAAACGTCCGATGACTTCTGGGACAAGTAATAGGACACGTTGGGTGGTTAAAATGAGTAGACATGTGCCCATAATACCCAGTCAGAATTCCGGTCGGACGGCGGGGGATCGGGGCGTTACAGGTGCACTGACATTTCGTGATTTATCCCAAAAATTCTTGTGGTGAAGTTACTCTGAGACCAATGTGACAAGATGATAAGCCTTTGGGGTGGATGCTCATGACTTCGAATTCTTCTCATCTACAGTTTGTCTTGTTGAATAGCTTAATATTATTCATCCAATTAAGGCATTGCCAAGTAGTTATCAGCACTAAGAAACTTGATCATGATGATGATAATACTTGGACTAATACGGCAGTGCTTTCAAATACATGGTTAGTGATGTCTTTCATAACGAGGACGGAGATCAAAATCTTAGATGATAAAGTGTGATACTGGTAGTGTAATCAATAGATTTGCTATGATTGAATCGCCGTTCATGAAAATAAAGTTTTAGAAATGAATCTCTGAATGAATCAATCTAAAATCTCCAGCTCTGTTTATATTGTCATCTTCACCTAACGAACGAGTTAGTGAGTCAACTCGTTAGGTGTGTTTCCAGCCATCCACTTCATATTGGTTACTTTTTCTTCCATTAACAGCTAACAAAATCATCAGCTATCCACCCTTGCTTGCCAGCTGTCATCCCCCTCACTTCTTCCGAAACAGATACCAAGATCATTGTGACGGAAAGCAGTTGCTGGTTATGGAGCTTGAAGGCGTCATCACTGATGGAGCATGAGAGGTGGAGCCTTCTTTGTGTCTTGACAAAGGAATTATCGTGAAAGTCACTAGAGATCTCATTTTGATCATAATGACTTCTTCGTGGGAAAATCCGCCTTGTCGCAATGTCTCCTTATTTCCATCTCACCACCGTAAGTGAGACCACGCGAGTAATCAGGACCGAGCCGGAGATGTCACGTGGCTGAAGTAACGATAAACAGATCAATCAAGGGATTAGACAATTCTAACTTGGGACATGTATGCTCATTCAAGGGATTCTATGAAACCTTGGAATCTTCTTCTTGATTGATTAATCAAATCAATACAAGGATAGAAAATATCTTTTTCTCTTAAAACCAAACTGTTTTATTAATCAAATTAAAACTGAATGCAATTTTAGTTTGAACGCCTATTTATAATAAATTTTTAAATCTAGAAAATCATAATCTTAATTAAAATAGGAAGCCACGTAAAATATAAAAAACACAATTAATTATTTGTATAAACTAATAAACAATCGAGATATTTAGAAATATCCAAATATTTAGCTTTAACACGTCTTGTCGGCTAAGAAAGATTTGAGGATTAATCTTCGGTATGGTTCTTGACGCCAAATAAATATTTGAAACTTTTCTTTGTATTTTCTATTCTGCACATAATCTTTATCAAATGGTTTTCGCCTTATTTTTCCACGGATCATAGGATTGTGCACAAAATCTTCAATAGTATGATTCCACCTTATAAAATTTTCAGGATTCTGCGCAAAATCTTCATTAATCTGTTTTTGCAGAAAGTTTACACGCAACGAATTATCAAAGGAATCATGTTTGAAGGCAAAGTCGATAACATGAACATCATCTTCTCTCTCGACAAACAGACTTTCGGCTACGAAAAGCTAGAGATTGCAACTACCAATCAACATGTCATCCGATATAGCTCTTCGATTAAGAAACCAAAGACACGCAGCTCTGAGAAAAATTGATGTAGCGGAAGCAACGATAAACTGCTCGATGAAGGGATTAGATAATCCTCATTTATGACCTACAAGCTCAACCAAAGGATTCTAACAAACTTCGTTTGGGACATTCTTTTTGATTGATGAATCTAATCAAATAAATACAAGTGATAGAGAAAAGTCTTCTTTCGAAAGTCGAAATTCTTTTTTTTTTGTCATCAACATAAACAGACTCAAATGGACTATGTGACCCACTGCGATAACTCTATATCCATGTGGACGACAAATGATGGCTGCTTCCTTGCACTGCATGCTAGACTGTCAGCCATTTTGTTCTGTGTCCGAGACACATGGATAATCGCCAAGTTGTGAAAGCTTCTTCTCAAGATCTTGATGTCCTCCCGGTAATTTGCAAAGGCTGACCAATCTTCTGGTTCCGACACCATCTTCACCAACTGAGCGCAATCCGTTGCAAAAGTAACAGTGAATTGTCTAAGGCTCCTCATACACTCCGTAGCCCAAATGAGAGCTTCAGCCTCTGGATGCATAGGGGACAAGCTTGCTCTTGTATTCTGTGCGCCTAGAAGGGCGTCGAAACCTTCCAGCGTGATGTACCAACCTTGACCCGACATGAGCCCCTTCTCACTCCATGAACCATCTGTGAAGCACCACCACCCTGGGATGGTAGGAAGTGTAGTTTCCTCTGACACAACGGAACGATCCCTACCTTGAGGCGAAGGCACTTGTGCCTCAGCCCAGAGTAAAGCTTCTGTTTCTGCCAACTATAGGATATCAGTAGGGTCCATATCTAGATTGTGAAAAACCTTTTTATTTCTGTCTTTCCAAATATACCATAATATCCACGGAAACTGATGAGTTTCTAGCTGCGGAGATATTCTCCAGAAAAGATAGTCCATGTTTGTAAAAAGTGCCTTCATAGGGAAAATGAATGGATTTGATGGAATTTTTGAAAGTGCCCAAACTTGGACTGCTAGAGGGCATTCAAAGAACACATGATTGATGGACTCCTCATCCACTCCACAGCGATCACAAGTCATATCCCCCTGGACCCCCCGTGCTCGCAAATTTTTCTTAACCGATATGCACCATGAAACCAACTGCCATAAGAAGTGCTTCATCTTAGGTGGACAACAGACTTTCCAACAGAAGGCCTTCAAGGATACGATCGAAGGACCATACTCTGGTGGTTTCCTCTCTCTATCAGGGTACTTCCTTTCAATTTGATAACCAAATTTGACCGTATGTCTCCCATTCTTGGTAAAGTGCCAGCCCTCACGATCTTCCAACTGGGACCGACTCAGCTTTATGCTTTCAATTACCTTCACATCTTGTGGATCCATTAATGTCATAAGTAATTCTGAATTCCAAGTCCTCAAAGTGGCATTGATGAGGGCATCCACTGTGAGGTTCGGGTAAAAATTATGTTGATTTTTGTTTGCTGGTCTCGGGCGAGTGGATGGGATCCATGGGTTGTTCCATACTGATATAGATGAGCCTGATCCCACCCTTTTTGATTAGTCATTTACTAACCAGAGATCTAGCAGAGACAATACTCCACCAACCATAGGATGACGAGTACGGTCTGATCGGATCCAAGGTGATGCATTCCTAAAGTATTGTCCTTTAAAAACACGAGTAAACAGAGTATTGGATTTCTCGACCAACCTCCAAAGTTGCTTCCCCAGCATCGCTGTATTGAAATCCTCTAGGTCCTTAAAACCCAAACCCCCTTCTTCCTTGGGCCTACAAAGCTTCTCTCATGCTTTCCAATGTATACTCCTAGTGTTGCCCCCTGGACTCCACTAGAATTGTGCCACATCACTTGTAAGTTTCTTTGTAACTGTTTTTGGGAGACGGAAGCACGACATTATATGATTCGGTTAGGCACAAAATTCTTTATTAATCAAATCAAAACTAAATATAGTTTTAACTTTGAAACCCTATTTATAATAAACTCTCAAATCTGAAACTATAATCTTAAGTAAAATAGGAAAATCATTAAAATATAAAAAATAAAAATAAAAATAAAAAGTAAAAATTTGTATGACAAGGTTCAGCTATTCAATGGGTAAGTAGGTAGCATTTTATCGGATTCGGCTATAATCCATAAAACTTTTTGTATGTCATCCGCCGAGTTCCAGACTTAGCATGAAAATTTCACTTAAACCCACCATTGAAATTATGACAACTTTCAGTACGTTGAATCAAGTTCTTCACTAACACATTGGTATCGAACAAGTTCTTCTTGAATTAAATTTTGTTTCTCAGCGATACTAGTAACAATAGCATCATCCATCCCCGCAAGGAGCTTTTCATAAGAAACTATATCCTTTGAACTTACCAAGACCCAAAAAGTTAAAGAAAAAAATAACAAAGCAAAACAAAATATCGTTTACCAAAGCAAAACATTAATTCAGAAAACACCTTTTCAAAATACTCTTACTAAAACCAGACGGCTTAATTAAGAGGGAGTGAATTTGACGGCTCGTGATATTAAATGTGGAGACCTTTGGACCTTTGGTCGGTAGGTAGTTCTCCAACTGATAAAGATTTTCATAACCACAATTTATTTGTGAGATAAGAGCATCATTATTGCAAAGACCAAATTATGTGTCCTTAGCAATTTTTAGTATTATTTAATGGTTAAGGACAAAATCAAGGGACAAAAGTAAGTGTATAAATTATTGGTAGGTCCTTAATTTTGCGCTTGAAGTCACGAAGCAAAGTATAAATGTTACGAAGCAAAGTATAAATGTTAAACATTTATAACATAGAAGTCACGAAGCAAAGAAACAGATAGCGGTTCTTGACAACATAAAAGTTCAAAGCTTTAACATAAAAGGAGTAGCTTATTCTTCACAATTTCTTCGGCCTCAGTTAGCGGCTCTTTTTTAGCAAGGAGAGTGTCTAGAATTGCTAACTTTGACAGTTTCTCCTTCATCGCCAAGTCATCCTTCTTAATCTCCCAAATGCGGTCATAATCAGCAGGAGCCTTTCCTTTTCCACCACTATTCATTCTTACTTTCGCAGCTTTGATTCCTTCAGGCCTTATCTCTTCATCTCCAACATCCATGCTTGAATTTTGAGAAACTTCCTCACCCACCTTTCTCTTTGCACTGCCATTGACTTTAGAAGTATTGAGCGTAAGCCATTTTTGTTCGAACCTCAAGAGACACCATGCGTGCTCAAGGTTAAACCTAAGCTTGTAATCAGAGTAGAAGAACTGATGAGCACGCTGCAGGACATCATTCTCACTCATCCCACTGGTATTTTCTCTCTCCGTAGCTCCAAAGGAGCCGCAGAACTTGTTTGTGAGGTCGTTGATTCGGTGCCACCTCTGCTTCAGGTTGAGATGCTCTATCTTCTCACCAGTAGCTCTAGCGTGAGGACTTGCTGCATAGTATTCACCAACGCGTCTCCAGAACGTCCCTAACTTTTGTTCATTTCCAACAATAATATCTTTAGAAGTGTTAAGCCATGCACTAATCAGGACCTCATCATCGGCTGGAGTCCATTTTCTTCTCTCTCTACGCCCCACTGGTGTCTCTTCATGAATACTAGTTCGAGCATCAGAGTATTGGCTACTAAAAGGAGGGATTTCCGAAGAAGGATAAATCTCGTAAGGAAAGTTAGAGTGGGGAACACTGTCATTTTGACTGTTCAGAAGGCCTATGTAGCTAGAAGAGTGGCTATATGGATGCTGAGAATCCATATCAATAAGAACAGAAGAGAGAAAGAAGATGATGGTTTCAGGAAAGAATAGAGAACGAAGATGATTGAATATATGATATAATGAAGGGTGGTTGGGGTTTAGTAGGTGGAACTTGACATTAGTAATAGGTTACAATCATAAAGACCTAACCATAAACAACCACAGTCAAATCTATAATAATTACACAGTACACTACCATCAAAGCTATTTCGAAATTAAATTCAAAGCTGATTTGGTTTCAACCTAACTTCTGTTTAAGTTCACATTTCCTTTCAAACGAACTTATCACAATTCAGTTTTGCTTTAGAACAAACTAAACCACTTACAATTCAGTTTTGCTTTAGAACAAACTAAACCACTCACAATTCAGTTTTGGTTTACAACAGACTTCTCACGGTTATCATTTTCATTTCAGCGCAAATGTTTTTGCTATCTACATGGTTATCATTTTCATTTTCATTTCAGTTTAAGTAATGCATCGTTTTTGCTATCTCCATGTACTCAATGTCTTTTTACCAACAATACACAAAGTAAATCACGCTATGAGTTTAAAATCATATCAAATGAATGAATGATCACATACTCATCAATGTCTTGCTAAAATGAGTGAATGATAAGAGTTTGAAATCCAAGAGTTTAAATCTAAATGAGTTTCACCATCGGGTCCGAGATAAAATGACCAAATTACAAAAAGATGACCATAGTTCAATCAGTAACATACAATTAACCATTCAATCGTCACAAACAACCATTCAGAATCCCTAATTTTCAGAAACCCTAATTTTCAGAAACCTTAATTTTCACAAACCCTAATTTTCAATTCTATTTACTATCGTCACAATCCTCGAAATCTTCACAAACCATCGTCGAAATCGTCACAAACAGAGGAGTGATTGAGAGATACCTGGCTTAGATCGGTGGAATCGATTCGGCGGAGAGATCAGTGGAGATGGTTGGTGAGGACTGAGCAAGACAGATCGCTGGCGTTGGTTGAAATCGTCGAAGCGATCGGTTCAATCCCAGAGAGAGCTCGGTGTGAAATGAGAGAATGAGAGAACGAAAATAACGGTGTCGCCTTCTCAATCGCAAGAACGGAAAGAACGAGAGAGAGTAGACGAGTGAAATGAATGCGTTAGACCAAACCCCTTCCCACCGAACCTTTTGGTCTTTCTCTCTGAAGGTGACACGTGCTATAAACGATTGTTAATTAACAACCGTCTTCCGCGTTTTTAAGCATTGTGTAATTAAATTTCGCGTTTAATTACTTAAGATATGGCACTAAGGACGCCGATAATGATGCTGTAAGCGCAACATTATTGGTATGTCCCATATTTGAGTCCTTAACATATTCTATGATTATTTTGATGTTTAGGACAAAGCTAAGGACTTTACAAAATTTATGGATTATTGGTAGGACTTTTTGAGTCCTTAGCATTTTTAATTGTTTATTTAATAATAATGACATAAAAGATAAGTTTTAAATAAAACATATAACATTAAAATTGAAAACATAAAAATTTTATTAAATTCAAAGATCATAAACATTACAAAGTTGCAAAAAAAATTACAAACATCATAAACATTTTATTAAATCCATAGAAACTTAAACATTATATGTTATTTTGAAGATGTCCAAATTTAGCCCATATATTTTCAATCAAAGCATTTTTTTAATAAGAATTCGGCCAAAAAAAGCACGAACTTTACACGAATTGTCAAAAGAAACCTGTACTCAAACTTAGCCAAAAGAAATCTGTACTTTTGTTGACTTTGTGAGTTTATTAAGAAACTTACAATTGACTTTCCAATTTAACACACCGTTAATGATCAATTAAAACTGTGTTAACTCGACGTTAAATGTTGGCATTAAATGAAACAACGTCGTTTTCAAATGAGATGAAACGACGTCGTTTTACGTGATTTGAAAAGAAAAAGAAGTAGACCCCTAGATTCAAACTCAGGTTGATTGGAACAAATGGCAAGGTATTTTACTACTAGGCTAGTGACACTTTCAATGGATTTAATAACACATTTACATTGATTTAGAATTGATTGAATATAAAAAAATTCTCTAAAAACTTAAAAAGATCTTTACAATTTTAAAAATTTGAAAAAATAAAGAATTTTTTTATAAATTACTATTGAAATTAAAATTTAAAATAAATTTTTGTTTTCTTTAAAAAATTAAAAATCTTCCAAAATTTTCAATGTTTAAAAAAATCCAAAATATTTAAAACTTCAAAGAAAATGCAAAAAATTAAAGTTACAAGTATCATCTAAAAATTAAAATCGCACTCATAATAGGTACAATATTTATTTTAAGCATTTTAATTTAATTTTAATATGTAGGTATCTTTTTATGTGTATATAATTAATTTCAATTTTTATCAATTGTTTTTTTTTAAATGAAAATTTTGGAAGATTTTTGATTTTTTTAAAATAAAAAAAATAAAAATTTATTGTATTTTAATTTGAAAATTAATTTTATAAAAAAATCTTTATTTTCTCAATTTTTTGAAATTTTAAAGATCTTTTTAAGTTTTTAGAGAATTTTTTATATTCAATAAGTACTAAATAAATGTAAATGTGTTAGTAAATCCATTGAAAGTGTCACTAGCTCAGTGGTAAAATACCTTACTATTTGATCCAATCAACCCGAGTTCAAAACCAGGGTTCTACTTGTTTTTATTTTCAAATCACGCAAAACGACGTCGTTTCATCTCATTTGAAAATGACGTCGTTTCACCTAACGCCAACAATAAACGACGTCAATTTTTTTGTTAAGTTTACTGACGGCGTGCTAAATCGGCAAGTCAACGAAAATATTGTTAATTAATTCTAAAGTCAATGAAAGTTTTGTATTTTTTTGGCCAGCCTAAAAGTTCATCTTTCTTTTGGTAATTCGTGCAAAGTTGGTGATTTTTTGGCCGAATTCTCGTTTTTTAATTGTTGATGGACTTGTCTATCCTAAACTCTTGTTCGTCGTTGAAGCGTATTGCCGAGATTTGTAGGCATTTCGACAGAATATGTGAGATCCTCATCAACTCTTTGCTGAAATTCTAAAAAGTCATACTGAGTGTATGTATCTCTTTCATCTTCGACAATCATATTATGGAGTATGATACATGCTCTCATAATATTTGCTATTTTTCTTTTATCCCATAAACTCGATGGATTTTTAACCACGACGAATCTAGCTTGCAGGACTGATTCTTGGGACTGATTCTTGGGTTTGAGCAAATAACGAATTTTTGGACCTTGTGGTAGTCGGATAGATTGAATAAAAGTCGTCCATTTCAGATAAATACCATCTGTGAGATTATAAGCAAATGGTACTCTGTTCCGTTGACATAGAAGTTTACTTCTGGTGCTATTTCGTTAATAATGTCATCAAAAACAGGTGAATCGATCAAGAATATTAAGATCGTTCATAGTACCTGGAGCTTCAAAAAATGCATGCCATATCCAGAGGTCATATGAAGCTACCGCGTCCAACACAATTGTTGGTTTGTCGGATCCTCGTGAATACATTCCTTTCCATGTGGTGGGACAATTCTTCCACTCCCAGTGTATACAGTCGATGCTTCCAACCACCCTTGGAAATCCACATTGGCTCCTGGAGTAGTCTTTCGAGATCCTCCGGTGTGGGACGTCTTAGGTATTCATCGCCAAATAAGTTGATTATGGCGGCGGTAAATTGGTGTAAACATTTTCGAGCCGTTGTTTCACCAAGTCGAACATATTCATCCACTACGTCAGCTCCACCACCATAAGCCAATAGACGAATTGTTGCAGTACATTTTTGGAGAGGTGATAGACTAGACCGTCCGGCTGCATCTTGTGTTGGTTGAAAATATGGTACTTCTGTGGAGAGACGATGCACAATACACAAGAACAATGGCTTGTTCATTCGAAACCGTCGCCGGAATATATTGTGTGGGTATGTTGGAGTTTCACTAAAATAACCATTCCATATCTTGTCGTGGCCTTCTTCCCGGTTTCTCTCGATAAAAATACGTTTTTTCGCTCTTTTGGTTCTGGAATTAAATCAAGGTTTTCAAATAAATCATCAAATATGGTATCAAATTCATCATCACCATCTTTGTGGTAATGATAATGAGAAGAGGATGCCATTGAAATTTTTTAAAACAGAAAATGTTTTGCAAAAGAGGAAAAGAGGGATGAGTTGTGTATTTTTTTAAGGCAGAGGATGTCTCCTACTTATATGCAAAAGAAGTGCATATTGTATGATTATTTTATGAATCTCATGTGATTCTATAGTTACATCTTGTGACAATCCAGTTGGAAGAAACTGACAAAGTTTTTGAGCACTTTTGAGTGCTTTCGAGTACATACAACACCCGTGATCAATACACTTTACAAGTTGACAAACAAACCATGTCTGGCTCTAAAGAAACAAACAAACCATGTGATCACGGGAAATACAATTCATACCAAGCATTAAAAAGAGTTCAATACAATTCCGATACAATTCACAAAGCGTTAGAGTCAGTACATTACAACACCCTTGATCATTAGAAAGACTTCACTAATGTCATTACACATAATACAACAGCATCTTCATTTACTTAAACATGAGCACCATACCTATGAAAACTAATACAATAACCATTACACCAACAAAGTACTCAAAGCCATTACGGAACCTTGAATTCTTCTTAGCTAAATCAGACACTAGCTTCTCTAGCCTAACCAGCTTCTGCTCAGTATCATAGTCACCCAAAAGGGTTAGGGAATCTACCTTCTCAGCCAATTGAAGTACGTGTCCATCCCTTGCTCTCATCTCCTCCATAACCGCAACATCTCACCATTTCCAAACATGGCTGTCTCTATCATCAACATTCTCACAGGTTGTAGAATCTTCTACCGGGATCACTCCTACTGTGAGATGTTGCTATAAGAGGTTGACCACCACAATAACATGTATGTGGGAATCCAAACTCAATCTCGGGTTGCGGAGGGTACATAACATTGTAACTCATCTCTTGAACCGGAGCACGAGCATTGTAGCTAATCTCAGCTTGGTCCCGGCGAATGAGATCTTCCGTTTCGCTGTACCCACTGTCGACTATGTGACCACCAAAATCCTCTGACTCCGAAGGCTGGCTATAGCTATAGTCATGTCCCATGTTTAACTTAACCTGAAAAAATTTGCAAAGTACTTATTAGATAGACATTTAAGCAGGAACATAGATAGACATCAATGTCTATGTCACGGTTACTATCTCACACAAAGTCATTAAAACAGGAACTACATTCATCATGAAGACAGCATTAACATTGATTCATTTATAAAGATAGCCATTTAAGCAAACATCAGCTACATTCATCATAAAGAAGATAATACAAAGTACTTAAAAAAGAAAGTTGAAAACATAGTTATTATTAAGCAGGTACATAGCAAGGCTGTAATTCTCAGAAATACTCGGCTACGAGCTTATTCTTGACAACTTCTTCATTCTCACTTAGTGGTTCTTTCTTGGCAAGGAGAGTGTCTAGTATGGCCAGCTTAAACAGTTTCTCCTTCATTGCTAAATCCTCCGTCTTCATTTCCAAAATGCTCGTATACTCAGCAAGAGACTTCCCTTGAGCAATATTCCTTTTAGATTTAGCAGCCTTGATACCTTCAGGCCGGATCTCATCATCACCAACATTGGTGCTTCAAGTTTGGGAACATGTCTCACCATTTTTCCTCTTTGAATTGGTACTAGCTTTAGGAGTGTTAAGGTTAATCCATTTCTGTTCATACCTTAAGACACACCACGCATGCTCAAGGTTAAACTTCATCTTGTAGTCAGAGTAGAAGATCTCATGAGCCTTCTTGAGAACATCCGTGTCACTCTGACCACTACTAATTTGTCTCTCTACTGCCGCAAATGCGCCACAGAACTTGTTAGTGAGATCATTGATTTTGTGCCACCTCTGGTTACAATGTAAGATGCCCTCTCTTCTCCCCATCCTCTCTAGCATGAGGACTTGCTGCATAATATACTCCTACTCGTTTCCAAAAGGTCCCTGACTTTTGTTCATTTCCAACAACAGCATCCTTAGAAGTGTTTAGCCACGCGCTGATTAGAACTTCGTCATCAGTCGGTGTCCATTTCCTTCTCTCCCTACGGTCCACTGGTGTGTCTTCATTAAGAGGTGGAGCGTCAGATTGTTGTGAACTGAAAGGAGGGAAATCTGATGCTCCAAAGTTAACACTTGAATGAAAACTTTCATAAGGAAAGTTTTCATGGGGAACACTTCCTTGTTAACTGTTAAGAAGTCCTACATAACTAGAGGACTGAGTGGGAAGATTCCTTGAATCCATACCAATAAGGATAGAGAAGGGATTTAAGAGGAAAAAGGGAAATGATTATAGAAGAGAGAAAGTGTAGTGTAATGTAATAAGAATGAAGGATGGGGTTAAATAGGAGCAAGGGTAGTGTAATAAGTAACCCACATAATGACTAACCAACACCTACAAAAGTCTAATCAGAAGTTATTATAAAGCTATCAACTATCCTAACAAGTTCATTGAATTGAAAGCATCTTTGGTTTCAAACAAACTACACTTCCATAACAAATATCTAACTAAGCCGTAACCACGTCGGTGAAATGGAGCTCGCAAGTAACCACTGCCTTTAATATACAGCTAAAACAATTCTTGTACTTTGGAGAACACGGTTGTTCTTGTTGATTTAAGAGTTCAAGAGTTATCTCTAACAAGTAACCACTGCCTTTAATATACAGCTAACATTAACAACTATGGTACTTTGGAAGATATGGTTGTTCTAGTTGATTAAAGAGTTCAAGAGTTAACTCCAACAATGTCACAATAAACGCTTAACTTCATTACAATGTATGCAAATAGTAAGTCACAATAAACGCTTAACATCAGTAATTTTCACATACCAGACAGACGAAACAACCATACAATCTACACTATCTTAGACAAATTTTCATTTTTTCACACAATTTTTCAATCTGCAGACAGACGAAACAACCATTCAATTTTCACACAATCTTTCGTATGTTCAGACAGACTAAACAACAATACAATCAACCATTCCATTTTTCACAATCAACCATTCAATTTTTACAGAAATTTTCGTCTGTTGAGACAGACGAAACAACCATCCAATCAATTTTACAAATTTATAAAGTTTTTTTCACATACGAGATATACGAAACAAAATAAGATCAAATCGGAGGAGGAACACATACCTTGCGATTTGGGGATGATAGGTTCTGCGACGGACCGGAACTCAAGCGTACGGTGGAGTCAGTTTTGGCTTCCGATTTAGGGATTTCGATGTAGAGGGTACAGGCTTTGGCTATTGATTTAGGGATTTCAATGGGGAGTGAGCTTCGGATTTTGATTTGGGGATGATTCGTCTTCAGAGAAAATGAAAGACGAAGGCCCGATCGAATGAAAGAGAGAAGATGACCTCTTTTACATCTCCCAATCCAATGATGCCACCTAGCATTAAGGACGAAACAGAAAATGTCTTAGTTAAGGCCTGTTTGATAACTTTTAACATGTTTTTTGTTTATTTTCGATCCAATAAACCTTACGGACTGCCCTAAGAGTCGCCGATAATGTTGGTCTAACTAAACCTGTTATCATAGGCTTTTGAAGCACTCCTATAAGAATATTGGAGCAGTTAATTTGTTAAAAAGATCCACCATGTAAATATCCTGAGATGAAGAGGATATTAATATGCAAATACGCAAAAACACTTCAGTACTTATCCATGTTGGGAGCTATAGTAACTTGGGATAAAATTTTGTGAAAACATAACAGTAATATTAGGATGTCTTCAATATCAAGCTAGGATACATCATATATTTTCCTGTTCTATTGTATATTTCTTATTTCCTTATCTCTTACGAGTTTAACCTGAATCATTATACTGTAAGAAGTTCTAATAATTTTCTTTTATTTTTTTAATAGAAGTCATGAACATATGACATATTATTGTTCTAAAATCAATCTCTTACACTATGTTTTCTTTCAAGTTGGCATTATATATATAATTTCAAATTTAGATTGACAAGTATTGTTTTTGTCACATGCATTTTGAGAAAAACTCATGCAAATAGACAAATACAAATTAACCAGTTTTTTTGGTTTAGTAGCAAAGCTAGCTTAATCCTAAAATACATAAAACACATATAGCATAACTGAATTCCAAGCAGCGTAGCATGGAAGAATCATCTGAAGAGATATCGAACTTCAGAACACACCTAGCTCTGTGAGAAGAGAGACGGACAGGTCCAAGAAGAGAAATTGAGGTCCATCAGCTCTCTGGATGTCAAGCACGTACTTTCCTTCACCTGCTTTGTACAGCTATAACAAAAAAAAAAAAAGATGCAAATTATTTTTGCATTTAACTTTATTCAATAATTTAATACCTTGTGTATATACCTGAAGTTCAAACTTGAGAACGGGTGGTGAGATCATCCCAAGTTCAGGTTCCGTCATGTTAGATTTCTCTTTGGAGATAGTACTTTTGTGAACCCATCTGCATTTCATGTTGTACTCTCCAATCTGTTTCCAGTTCACTTTAAGGTCTTGAAGAGCCTTAAAAACAGCATTCATGATGTCCTTAGGACGCGCTTGAGACTGTCAATAAAACAAGAACAAAACATAAACTACAGTACTTCTAAGTTTTGACTGGTAAAAGTTACAAATTCAAAATAATTTAAGATGGAAGTGAGAAAGAAAAGATATGTGAAAACATATTCAATATAATATTAGTTAATCTGAAACAATTCAAACTCAACTGTATCAATTTATAAATAGTGTGCAGTATAAAGTCAGTTTAGTACTCTCTCTATTCTTATAAGATGTATGTTTATGTGTAAGAGCATAATAAATTTCGATAATAAATCTATTACTTTCTAAATTTACCAATTTTTCAAAATATTAAACTAAGAGTATTTCCAAAAGTATAATTAATTTTTTTGAAGTTTCAGTTCACCATAAATAAGAAATATTGTTTAAAAACTTAAAACATGTATGTTTTTTGAAACTAACATTTGTTTTTAAAAAAGAATATCTTTTAGAAACAGAGAGTATTGTATAAGGATATTCTACAAACAAAAACGATTAAGTCGATCGAAAAGTATAATGGTTGTACAGGGGAGGGAGAGAGCACGATTATCAATTGTCCTAAATTTCCAACCATTAAGCAAATGAAAAAAGATTCAACAACCATGGACTGACCTGAAGTCCAAGGGTCCATTTTTTGTCAGCGCTAACCCGTGGTCTTAGTCCAGCTATGAGGTGATGATTACCCAATGCAGGAAACGGAGCAACCGCTTGAGCTGGAATCGTCGAATTAAAATCCTTAACAAGAAATTACGTCACAAGCTATTAGAGACCAATACAACAAATGGTAAGATCAAAAGTTGAATGGCAAAATAACAATTTAATAAATACCGATATCCTAGTAACATTGGACTTGAAATAGTCACTGGGACCACGACGTCGACTGTCCAGTAATAGATAGTATGAAACGGTCGCCTAAAACAGTGACATATCAAGTTTCAGTAATCTTTTCAAATTAAACTATTTAGGGTATGCATATACCTAACTAATTATTGGGAAAATACTTTATACCTCGTTTTGGATTCTGTTGAAAAGAGATTCCATAACATGGTTTCTATCAAACCCAATGTCGACCACGTCTCGAAGGATCTCCTCATTAATCTGGAAAAGATATATGTTAACTTCACACAGTCACACAAATGATGTTATATTGCCACGAAATAATGAAAAGGGCTCTAACCTCTCTAGCTTGTTCTGTATTATCCAATGGAGGAGCAGCAAGATAAGGAGGAAGTTGATTATTAAACCAAGGATGTTGACGAATCCCAGGAATGCTAATTCTCATCATAGGATCAACCGTAAGAATTCTCGGTATCAAATCTCTAGCCGTGTATGATAAATGCTCTGGAAGAATATACTCCCCTCTCTGAAAAAAGAACATAAATATTTGACTGATAATAGTATCCGCAATGGTTGACTTCATTTTCATTTTTAAAATTTACTTTTTGCAAAGAAAAATAAAAATATAATATTTTTTCTAATGTATTTTTTCATTTTCTCTTTATAAAATGAATATTTCAAATATATCTTATCTCTATTTTAACATTAACTATTAATAACACTTTATACATTTTTAAATTTTATTAATTTTATCCAACTATTTTATTTTAATAATAATCTAGCATGATTACTACATAATAGAAATTAGATATTTCATATAATGAGATTACAACACAAGCATAATATAAATAAAAACATTAAAAACATAAGGGTCGACGATCTATTTCTCCGCAAAAACTATCATATATTATCAGATCCCCACCAAATAATGACCTTGTGTCAGATATCCCTGATTTGAAAATTATAAACTTATATCTCCACTAATTAACAACTTTAAATGTATTTTTCCCCGAATCGATAGTTTAAAACTTAACGCCACATACCATAATTTTTAATGGTTTTAACCATATAATTCTGAACCTAGATACCATGGTTTTAATTGGTTTATTATTAACCATATAATTTGGTTTCTTGGCAAATTAGTTTTCAATAAAGATTAGTTTTTTTGATTAAAATTGTTTTTTTTAAATTGAATTTTGTTTTGGTTTAATTGATTTGAAATTATATAGTTAATAGTAAACCAATTAAAATCATCGTCTATAGGTAATTAAGTTTTGAACTATTGGTTGGAGAAGAAACACATTTGAAATTGTTAATTCGTGGAGATATAAGTTTATAATTTTCAAATCAGGGATATTTGGCACTAAGTCATAATTTGATGGAATTTTATCATATATGATAGTTCTCGTGAGTAAATAAATCACCGATCCAAAATATAAAATATACTTTTTGGACAAGTGATGAATTAGAGTGTTCCAGAATAAGAAACGAACTTACAATATTCTAAATTGAGTTTAAAAAAAATTAAAATGAATATTTTCATGTTTGTCGATACTAACATTAATTGGATGAAAATTATAATAGAAATTTTGAAATTAATTGAATCATATTAGCATATATATTAATCAGAAAATAAGAGTAAATAAAAGTTAAAAAAAATATTTATAATTAAAATTTTTGTTTTTATTAATTCATTTTGAAGCAAAAAATGAAGTACCATTAGAGCAAGACTTTTTTCAAACTGAAGCAAAAAGCAAAATGTATAATAGATGATTGTGAAAGATCGTTGGAAAATATTATACCTTGATTTTGCTGAATAGGCTGGGCATGCATTCGTCATCGAAAGGAAGAGAACCGCATAGTAGAGCATATAATATCACTCCACAGCTCCAAATATCCACTTCTGGTCCAGCATACAATTTTCCTGAAATAACCTATAAAACATATTTTCCGATGTCATTAATTGAAACTTGAAATAGATACTGAATTTTATGAAATGATTATTAGTTTTCCCAAATGATATATACCTCAGGAGCAGCATAGTTAGGGCTTCCACAACTGGTCTTCAAAAAGTGACCATCATGCATGACATTACTTAATCCAAAGTCTGCAATCTTTATGTTGCATTTCGTATCCAAAAGTATATTCTCCGGTTTGAGATCTCGATGGGCGATCTTATTGCGGTGACAATACTCCACCCCAGATATGATCTGAAGAATAAGAAAATGCAACAAATCAAAGATGATATGCTATATTTTCCAAAATACCTGTAAAAAGTTAAAAGAAAAACTAACCTGCAGAAAAAGATAGCGAGCCTCATCTTCATGTAATTTACCTTTTTCTACAATATAGTCAAACAGTTCTCCAGACTTAACATACTCCATCACAACGTAAATGTCTTCTGGTGTCTCTATAACTTCATATTGACGTATGATATGAGGATGCATCAACAATCTGAAAATTTGGATCTCCCTTTCCACTATAAGGTTAAATAATGCATTAATCAAGGTTAGATGACAAAGATTGATCTTACGTATATAAAAACATATGTATAACAATACTAAACAATAAAAGAGTGATCTTATATATATAAAACAACATAGTTGAATTTTTGCCTGTCGAATATAGGTAATGACATATTGACAACACTGATAAGTATATATAAGTGAAGATTAAACGAAAAAGTGATCTTATGCATATACAAAGACATTTAATTTAATTTTTGTAGAATATAGAGTAACACATCGATAACAATAGCACACACTATCAATTAGGTTATACGTCATAGTCACGTTCCATGTCAGTTTTCGAAATCGCATATGAAAAAGATTAGGATACATTCCATACCAAAAAGAACTAGTTGTACTATCAAGAGCTAGCATACATTAGCTATTGATTTCCATGGATGGATAGCCACAATCTTTTAACTTTTATTCTAGATATACTGAAGTTATATACCTTTTGCTTCAATTCCCATCTGCTTAATCTTCTCACGATTAAGGATTTTGATAGCAACGTTGTGTCCAGTAGTTTTATGCACAGCTAATTTCACTTTCGCAAAAGATCCATATCCAAGAGTTTTACCAATCTTATAAGTTGGTAGAACTGATTTCCTCTTACTGGAACTTTTACTCGATGATTCATTCATTTTACTGTTGGGGAAAATCTGCAATACATAAAAATTCAACATCAAAATCGGAAAAAGTTTGGATTGGTAAAGCAAAATGAAAATCTATAACACATACACGAAAAGAATTGGGACTAAGAGATAAGAAAATACAAATGTATGGCTTCTTGGCCACGGTCGCACCCTATTTATCTCATCTCGTTGGTCTTTATCTTATTTTTGACTTATGTAAAAATCTGAGTCAGAGTGACATAAAAAAACAAAAGAGAACAAAACGAGTCACACTTTTTCCATGAATCATGATGACTCATTACATAATAATAAATTAATTTTGATACCCCAACGTTAAAATTAGTGGTCAATATCTGTTTCAGCTAATATTGGATTAATTTGCTAAATGACAATATAAATTTAAAATATATTAGTAGAAAAAGGTTTTTTATATGGTATTCAAATCCACATATATATGCAACATTTCTTTAGCCAACAATATATTTCTTTTTTAAAACAATTGCAATTAATGTTAATGGGTGGTTTGACTAACTAGACATTTTTATTTCCTAGTATATTTTATAATAGAATATATAATGATATGTGTCCATATGTAGTATAACATTCCGAGAAAACAATTAAGAGGATGTTATTAGTATGTATATTTTAATGAATTTAAACATTGAAGTCAAATCTAGTGTTATTAGTTTTATATATTATTTAAAATCTAATTTTAAATTTGTTGTTATTGGTTCTATGATTTTAATATAAATTTCTGAATCAAATGTTATTCAATAGCATGGATTTTTTTATAGATTTGATTTAGATATGGTTTGAGTGGGTTTATAAGTATTTTCAAGAATAAAATACAAAGGAGCAAATATTGTGTTGAACCTTGTTATTTTGAATTGAGATTCTGGCGAGTGAGACAATGGCTGCGACAAAAGCAGAGATTTGGTGGGGTTTGCTTATCGAAGTCTCCAGATGACACTGAACTAATTTCAAAAGAATTGGAAACAAAACATGTCCTTCATACGAACATACCGAGTTAGTTTTCATATTTTTGTGATTCATATAACATAAGCAATAACAAATCAAGAAGAAACAAGAAAATTGGATTTTGCCAATCTTGGCAATGTGGTCATGCTTGTTTTGATAGGTTTTTAAGCTTTTCATTATCGAATTATACATTATCATACATGAATCCAGAATTTCTTGGACAACAAGAAATTTCAGAGAAAAAAAAAGAAATATATCTGTAGCATAAAGACGATGCATTAGATGCCATATTACTTATTGGTACTATTATTTTTCGGTTAGGGTATATGTTTGAAGAAGCGTTAATGAGAACTTCAAATCCATTTATTTGATTTATAACAATCCACTTATTTTCATTTGATTTTAAAATCAAATTATTTGTTAAAGATTTTTAAATCCAAAAGGATTTCCAAATTCATTAAAAATAGTGACACCAATAAAGACTAGAAGTTACCAAACTTAATTTCGATTTTTATGTTAGTTCAAACACTAAAAGAAAACATATGAATTTCAGAAAGTGTTTTGGACAAAACTAAATCCATATAAAATATTGGACGAAATTCTGACAAAAACCAATGAAATTTATTCCATCAAGAATCCGTCAAAAAATTTCCAGGTTCTCAATAAAATAAAATAACTAAATCTTTTAAATATATCCATTGGAAATAAGTCTAGAATCCATGATAAATTCTTGATATAATAAATAAATATTTATTTTTAAATATAACCATCGGTGATCTGTCAAAAATTCCAAAGAGATTTCGATAAAATCAAATAAATATTTATTTTTAAATATATATACGTGAAATCTATTGAGAATTTTCAACGGATACCTGATAGATACTGAAAAAAAAATTAATATTATTTTTAATAAATGTGTCAAGAATCTATCGGACTCTTTGCAAAACTAAATAAATATATGTTTTAATATATTTGTCAGAAATTGTTGATGGGTTCACAAAAAAATTAAATAAATATATATTTTACAGAATCCGTCTTATCGATGAAACTAAAAAAAAATACTTATGTTGGGAATCCATTGGGAATTTTCGACCAATTCCCAATGCATACCAATTTAGGGTCTTAAATATAACGGTTTAGGGGTTTATGGTCTCAAAAATATTAACGGTTCATAATAATTGTAAGAAAATGTTGGGCATCGTAAATGCTCAATATTTGAAAATAAAAACATCACCTTAAGGTATTCAATTGAATTACAAAAATTCAATTTAATATTATGTATACTTATACAAATGACTAACGTAAATTTAGTAATTCCCTTTAAATTAGTTTTGAGTGTTTTTCATACTGTGTGAGGATAATTAACTTTTCTATATCGGTTGTATATTGTAAATAAATAAAAATTCAATTTTCATGACCTGAATTGGCAATTCGTTTTCGACGGATTTTCTACGGATTATTCAAGTATGTCAAGAATCAGTTGTAATTTTGGACAAATTGTGCTTCCAGGTCGACAAATGAAAATAGATACAAAAACATTATGATGGATTCTAGACGGAAATGAATATTTTGCATCAATTCCAGATATTCTATTGGGAAGCCAAATTTTTACATAATCCAATAAAAATACCGACGGATTCCTAGGACGTCCCGTCGGAAATACAAAAATAAACAAAAAAAAATTAACAAATTTTCTGTCATGAACTTTTAATACATATTTGCCAAACACTTATTCTTCTCCCCTCAACTCTCTTTCCCTAAAAGCACAAAATACTCTTATTTCTCGCCGTTCTCTCCTCAAATCGTCTCTCTCTTTTTTTATATCGTCCCCAAATCATATGATTTTCAATTTTAAATGAGATTGTTAGATTAAAAATGTTATGTTGTTGGTTTTAGTGTTTTGGAAGTTATTTTAAGTATTTTGAAGATATATTTAAGATTGAATAGTATTTTAAGGGTTTTTTGTTTGTGTTAAGTTTTGTTAGTTTTAGGAATAAAATTGGTGTTTATCAAAACTTTTTGAAAAACCATTTTTTATGAAAAACTGATTTTTATTTTTTAATTGACTCTATTATTTGTAAAGTGTTTTCTTATTTTGCCACATGAAAAAATATTTTTTTAAAAGGCTGACATTTTAACAAATTTTAAACTTTTGTAAAAATGTTTTCAATTTTTAAAATATTTTAAAAAATATTATGAATTTAGATGTTTTTTAGGATTTGAATGTTAGTTTTAGTATTTTAGATGTCAGTTTTAGAATTTGTTAGTTTTAGGATTATTGTTTTGTGTTTATAAAATATTAAACACGTTTTTATAAAAAATATTTCTGGATTTAAATTAATTATTTTACTTTAAAATAATAATATTAAAACGATTTATATATTTGATAATTTATAAACGTCTTTATAAAATTTTTTAATAAAAAGAATTTTATATTTTAAATATATTTTTACGAAAGAGTTTACAAAAATTTTATTTATAAATTTTCAAATCATTTTTAAAAACTTTTTAATATTTTAAAACATTTTTACATTATACACATGTCTTATCCTAAATAGTTTTTATTTTGTTTGAAAAATTTATAAATTTTCAGTTAAAAATTATTGTTCTTTTAAAAACGGTGAATTTTTTTTTAATATTTAAGAGAATTTTAAAATTTTATTACTTTAAGATTTGTAACTCTTATTTTTTATTTGTTAGGTTAGGTTGTTAGACTGAATTTTTAGATTGTGGAAACCTCCATATTCTAGTGATTTGATAAAAGGTCTATTAATGTTTTTACCCCAAGAAGTGTGAGTTTTGATGAAATTATGTAGATTATTGGAGAAAAGGTTTACAAGAGATCTTCAACATGAAAAAAGAATATCGCCAAGCATGGATCTCATATGACGGTAGGTAGTCAAACCTGAATCCTCATAAGGTAGGTAGAAGATTTTCAGTAAAACTGAATCCTCATAAGGTAGGTAAAATCGTCTCTGATATTTCTAATAGAATGTAATAGTATAGTTATCTAGCGTTAAAGAAATAAATAATTTAGATTATAATTTTTTATGTGTATATTTAAATTTTTTATTAATAATAACAAGTTTGTAAATATATTTCTATTGTGATATATTTTAAAAGTTTTATTTATTATTCATAATTTTAAAAGTATAATATTGTACATTTATAAAGAGTTATAGAAATTTAAATTTTGTACTAATTCTTGTGTTATTAAATTAAAACTTTTGAAAACTACGTTAAAGTTTGGTGTTATTAGTTTATGAATTTGTAATGAGTAATTACAAGTTTATAAAAGTTTTGAGTTATTGGATTCATTATTTTCCCTAATCTATAAAAGTTTTGTGTTATTCAAAAAATTATGAAAAACTGAGTTTGTCATTCTTTGAAAGTTTGTTGTTATTAGTTTACTGATCTCACATATTTTTTCATAAAATCTGATTTTCAAAGTATTGAATGATAGTCACGTACTCTCAAAGTTTTCCTATGATTAAAATATTTTATAATTAAAAAATAATCCATTCATTTTTCACAGATTTTTTAAAGGAACTTTTGCAAAAGTGATAACAGTTACTGAACTGAAAGTCTCATTCAGTCTCTCCCTAACGTCTAAGGATCTACTTCTTGTTCCACTTACTTTTCCAGAATTTTGGACACCTATAGCAGAACATAACATAAACAAAAACTCACTCAAATCACTACAAGAAAATACGAGTTTTACTAGGACAGTATTGCCTCGTAATTTCCTAGTAAATGACACTTTACTAGGAATTTACGAGGATAGGAAACGCGTTTCGTAATGACACGTTTATCGTAAAGTTTATTTCCTCGTAAAATCCTTGTAAATTTACGAGAAATTTTTTTCCTCGTAAGGTCGTGGATAAAGTTTCCTCGTAAAGTCCTCGTAAGTTTCCTCGTAAGATCGTAGTACACTTTTCCTCGTAAGATCGTAGTACACTTTTCCTCGTAAAGGCAAAGTAAAGTTTTACTAGGAATATACTACGCAAATTTACGAGCAACCTACTTCGAAACTTTACGAGGAACATACTTCGAAACTTTACGAGGAACTTACTTCGACCATTTACGAGTACCTTACTTCGAAGTCTTTACTAGGAATTTACCTCGAAATATTTTTTTCTCTATAAAAAATAATAATTTAAATAAATATAAATAATATATTTTTTGAAAATTAAAAAAAATCTAAATTATAAACTAAAAACGAAATAACAAAATATTTTTTATATAACTAAATATTTAAGTTTTAAATTCATAATATACAATTAACAAAAAAAACTACGGAAGCTGCTCGTGAAATTGACGAACGAAGTCGTCATCCCGAAACTCCCCCTCGTCCATGTTGCTCGTCGACGGTTGTGACTGTGGCGGTGGATGATGTTGGGTTGGAAGCACTCCGGATTCCCGTCTGACACGCAACATCTCCGCCACTATCGGGTTCCCGACCGCCAAAGCGTCTACGATTTCGGAGAGAGAACTCACATAAGAGCGCAGCTGAACATTCACATCATTCTGTTCTTGAGCATAAGACGATGTCGCTGCACGGACAACGTTAACGGAACCAATCCCAACGATACGTCCCTTTTTCCTAGGGGTGACCTTTAAATAAAAAGATTGATTAATAATGTTAAAAATAAATTAAATAAATAATAAAAATTAATTAATAGAAAAACAAATTAATTATTTACCTCCTCGTAAATCTTATCCACTTCAGGAGTGGATAATGTGACGGGTGTCCCAGACTGCTGACTCAGTTGGGTCTGGCGGAACTGTGAAATGTGATGTTTCTTCCGTCAAACTTCCCGCAATAATAGAACCTTCAACTTTTGCTAGGTTTTTGGCTTTTCCTTTCAAATTTTTCATGGCCCTTTCTTACTGATACATCCATCCATAATGCACAGGTCCACGAAGTAATGCCTCATACGGAAGGTGGACAACTAGGTGTTCCATGACGTCAAAAAAGTAGGCGGAAATAGTTTCTCCAAGTTGCACATTAAGATGGGGATGTTTTCATGAAGTTGTTGGACAACTTCCTCTTTAAGAGTGCGGGTGCTCAGATCCCTAAAAAATGCTCCAATTCCTTATATATTACAGAAAAAAAATTAAACACATTACTATATTCATATATATATATATAAAGAAATAAATTAATGTTGTTGTTTATATTAATTACCTGAAAGTGATTCATGTACTTTTGGAGGTAGTAGCTCCGCAAATGCAAATGGAAGTAGTCGCTGCATAAAGACATGACAATCATGGTTCTTCATCCCGGAGAACATTTGCCCTTTCTCAACACATCTTGAGAGATTTGAAACATACCCATCAGGAAAATTCACTTCTGAAGCCACCTAGTTGAACAACGCAGACTTTTTTCTGATGACAGTCTGAATATCGGAACTGGAACTTCCCCATTGCTTTTTATATGTATCTCACTCCTTGAGCAGATATCGGGTAAGTCCAACCTCGATTTTACGTTGTCAAAAAAGTTCAATATAATGTTCACGATGTTCTCAAAAAAGTTCTTCTCTATGTGCATCACATCGAGGTTGTGGCGCAAAAGAAGATCTTTCCAATATGGCAATTCCCAAAATATACTCTTTTGTGTCAATTGTGCTGCACACCATAAGAATCAGACATATTACTGGGAACATGCCAATTCCCACCACGAGGAGCTGTTTCTAGAGCACCGTAGTGATCGATTTGCGCTTCGATTTGTTCTCTAGTTAAGTATGGAGGAGGAGTGTCTCTGACAACCCTTTTGTGTCTGAACAATGTCTTGTTTCTTCGGTATGGGTGGTAAACGAGAAGAAATCGACGGTGACAATCGAACCAAGTAGTCTTCCTACCATTCTTCAACTGAAACGCATCTGTCATTCCATTACAATATGGACAAGCTAATCTCCCATGTGTAGTCCATCCAGACAACATCCCATATGCAGGAAAGTGACTTATGGTCCACAAAAGCATCGCTCGCATCGTAAAATTTGTTTTCGTAGAACAATCATATGTCCTCACCCCTGTAGACCACAAATCTTTCAACTCTTTTATTAGTGGTTGTAGAAAAACATCGAGAGATATTTTTGGATGCTTTGGACCAGGTATTAATATGGTCAAGAATAGAAACTCTCGTCGCATGCACATCTCCGGTGGCAGGTTGTACGGTGTAAGAAAGACTGGCGACAATGAATATTGTCTCCCTGACATTCTAAATGGACTAAATCCATCAGTGCATAATCCAAGATACACATTTCGGCTATTGCTAGCGAAATGTGGATGTACATTGTTAAAATGTTTCCAACCTCTTGCATCTGATGGATGAGTCATCTCTCCATCCGTCTGAGTATGCTCGGCGTGCCATCTCATCCCTCCAGCAGTCTCCTCAGATTGGTACAATCTTTTCAATCTATCTGTGATTGGTAGGTACCACGTCCTTTGGTACGGTACCCTATTGCACCCTCGACCTTGCGGTTTGAATCGTGGCTTCTTACAAGATCGAAATTCTTCTAACTTCTCATCATCTCCCCAGTAAATCATGCAGTTGTCAATGCAAATGTCTATCATCTCCGAGGGCAACCCAAGACTATATACCAACTTCTGAATCTCATAATAAGATTCAGCAGACACATTGTCTTCTGGCAAATACTCTTTAAACAAGTCTGCCCATGCATCCATACAATTTTCAGTTAGATTGTGATCGGTTTTAATACTCATCATTCTAGTAGCCAACGACAATTTTGACAGACCTTCTCTACAACCACTGTAAATTGGCTCATTCGCAGCTTCTAACATTTCATAAAACTTCTTTGCATCTAAGTTAGGTTCTTCAACTTCATCATCATCATGAGTTACAAATGCATCACCTACCATATCATGAACCCTATCACAATCTACCATTTGTTCCTCCTGGTGATGATAGCTATTTTCATTAAGCAAATGATTAACCGGTTCAACCTCAAAATTGCTATTACTACTGCTAGCTTCATTCATACAACTAGCATCTTCTCCATGTTGATACCAAATATAATAATATGGCATGAAACCTCTATTTATTAAATGATTCCAAACATTTTCACGAGGGCCTAATTTTGTATTGCAGCATTTCCGACAAGGACAGAACATCTTACCACTTTCCTGCGTGAGTGGTGTAGAATCTGCTTGATGCATAAACGTCTCCAATCCTTCGAGAAATTCGTTCGTCACTCTCCCGTTATTATCTCTGTGTGAATACATCCACTTCCGCAACTCAAAAATATTTCCCGGACCGGACATTTTTTTCTTTGATCAAGCTTATAGCTGATTTTTTTGGTGTGTTTGAAATGAATCACAAATGGTAGTATTTATAGAAATTTTCGAATCTGAACATTTACTAGGAAATTGGAAGGAAAAGTAGGTACAAAACACGTTTTAGATTAAAAATTGGTATTTTCTAGCCACTTCCTCGCTAATTTGAAGTAAAAGAAATTTTCCTCTTAATTTCGTAGTAACAGTTTACTAGGAATTTACGAGGAAAATCTTTTACTACGACATTACGAGGAAATGTATGTTTCCAAGTAATTTCTTCGTAATTTTACTTCGGCTTTACGAGGAAAAGTGTTTCTCGTAGGCTTACGAGTACGAGGAAAATATTTTTCCTCGTAAATTCGAAAAAAATTAGTAATACATTTACGAGGAAATATTTTCCTAGTAAATTTTCCTAGTAAAAGCCGAGTTTTCTTGTAGTGAAATAGTTAATAAAAAATAACATATAAACAAATAGAAAACAAAGTTATATAGTTTCAAGGTTTCAATTTTTTCTGGTTCAAAAGCAAGTTATGTACAAATTATATAATGAATAAAAGATGAACAAAAAAACTAATGGATAATGAAAAACACAGCAAAACAATATTTAATGACACTCTGCAAAAATTTATAATTATCTTCAGTTATACTCTATAACTAGACTTTGACCCGCGCTTAAAAAGCGCGTGTTTTGATATTGACCTTTTTACCAACTTAATATCGAACTGTGATTTACAATAAGTTTATATCATTTGATTGCATTATCGATATCTTTGTGTGTTTGTGAGATTTTTCTTGCTCATAAAAAATGTTATTGAATATAGTCAAGAGTTTTAATAATATAGATATTTGGTATAAGTTAGAATATAAACTCAATTAGATGGGTTAGTAATACTTATACACAATGGGCTTCAAAATTCTAAAATCAAAATTGTATAATACACTTTGGGCTGTTTTGTTTTTTGTCAACATTGGACTGTTTTGTTTAGTTGGACAAAAACATGGTACTTTCAATTTCGGGCTTTTAAATTTCGAAATACAGTATCTCAAAAAGTAATATTAATTGGTGTAATTAAAAATAGTATCATATTAGTATAATTATAAACAGATATACTAAACTTAATGCCTTTATTATTGATTTGATTGATATGTGGCCTAAAAAGCTGTATTTTTGTTTTATGATAAAAAAAGAGTTTCATTCATAGAAGTTAAAAAGAAAATGATATTCAATATTGAAAATTTTCAACATTGACAATTCACAGTAACTTCAATCAAATCCGAAATGAAGTACTCTAATTTAAAAAATATAATCATGATTATTCTCCTCGAATGACTACATAACTTCTAGTACACGACTTCTAGTAAATCGTATCAACTTATAGCTGTCTAAACCTAATGTCTTTATTATTGATTTGATCGTTAGATGGCGTAAAAAGCTGTATTTTTTCTGATAAAAAAGAGTTTCATTCATAGAAGTTAAAAAGAAAATAATATTCAATATTAAAAATTTTCAATATTGACAATTCACAATAACTTTCAATCAAATCCGAAATGAAGTACTCTAATTTCAATAATATAATCATGATTATTCTCCTCGAAGGACTACATTACTTATAGTACACGACTTCTAGTAAATTGTATCAACTTATAGCTGCTCTAAACCTAATGACTTTATTATTTATTTTGATTGATAGATGGTGTAAAAAGCAGTTATGTTTTAGATAGATATCTACATCTCATAATGTCACATATATTATTAGATAATTAACAATATACACCCTAATACTTTTAAAACTATTGTATATATCCGAAACCAAAAACTTAAAAATCATAAGATGTATATATCCGAAAGCAAAAATTTGAAAATCATAAGATTATATCACAATATAATGACTAACGACTTGCATATACAACTCTAACTAATATCACACTTAATCGGTTGGTTATCTAACAAAAACCGGGGAATGATTAGATGCAATCAGAATAATCAAAATAATTAAGAGCTAGGAAAATATGAACATAAATCAGTCGATTACCATTAAAACTTAAGTTTAGATTCATACAAAAAAACATTAAAATCTCTGATTTAGTAAACCAGAGATTACGTTCATTAGATAAAGCCAAGAGAGATTAAGATCGAGATTAAAGGGAACGCCACATCATTGGCTCACCCAACTTTTCCCAGTTAAAAGTAGGAACCTTCACATCAGAGAGTGCAGCCTCAGCAAGCTGAAGTTCCCTTTCCAGCTTCTCCTTCACCTCGTCCATTACACCGTCATTAAAGAGATCGTCTAAGAGTTGAAGCTTACATGTAAGGCGATAGACTTCGAGTTCTGCGTTGTGCTTTTCAAGCACAGCCTAATGATACTGCCTGTACATCAGTAGGATAGCACGGTAATGGTTGGTCTTGTCCTTCTGACCATTGGTGAAAGCCTCCTTTACTGTGGCTCCATACTCGTCCTCCAAAGGACTCTTCATCTTCAAATCTCGGTTGGATGCCATCGCTATTTTTGAATTGCATGTTATTAAAAAATAATTAGTTAAGTAATAAAAGATAAGTAGACAAATGTCACTGAAAATTTATGTAACAAACGGCGATTCTAAAGAATACACTAACAAATGAACTGATATCTACATCCAATGTTCAAAACAAAGAAATATCAAAGAAATGGAATCAAACCTTCTTTTTTTGATGCAAACGGGAGATAACTTTGTATTAGAAAACCTAGATTTATTTTGTTAAATGAAAAGGCAAGTACACGTTATATAGAAAGGAAAAAAGATCATTCTAGATTTTCGACTCTTGAGTTGACATATTGATAAAAAATATAGGCCCAAACTTTGATACTTTGGACAATATAAATTGCAAACTATTGAGCCCAAAAGAGTTCGTTTTAGTAAGATATATCGATTTCTATTATAATAAAATGCAAAAGCAATATATGGTTTATATAGAGTGCCAATTATCAAACTAACCAAAATTCAATAATATTTTTTATTTAACAAAAAGCCCAACTCTAATCTAACAACTTTTTTCCGGGAGAAAAGGTGTATGGTCAAAACCTAACTAATTATTTGATAATATCTCTCTATGACGGCAAGATCATTGCTATCTTCTTAACTTGATATTAACTCGAGAACATAGATGCGATACTCAGCTCGTGAATCTTTAATGAAGGTTAGTAATTATTTGTGATGTTATAATTGTCTTCTTTTACTTCGACAGATTATATAAACTAAGTTTTTCCTTTTCAAGATTCATATTCAACGATCAATCAGATTTTGATTCTCTGTTTGTTGTATGTTTCATTGAAGCAGTGATGGATACACAATATCGAAAACCAAAAGGAGTATGATGCAAACTTGATTCCATGCTTATCACAGAGAACAATAGACCGTATATATTAGAAACACCCACATAGTAATGGTTAGTAATATTCTTTATTTCCTTTCTTCATGGTGTCATAGTTTATATAAAAATATTTTTAGTTCATAAGAAGAAAAACATAGATGCATCTAGAATTATAATTCTAGTTGATCTCTACTTGTCATTTTTTGTTTATCTCATCACTGCTTGTCATGTTGCTTAGTTTTAAATGCATTAGTTTCAAATAAGAAGATACAAAGAACCATGTTTTGTCAATCACCATAGCAAAAGCGTTGTTGCATGAAAAACGATTTTAATAGTGGTCCTCATCTAAGTCAAAGTCAAATACTTATGTAACAAAGTAGCAACAAAATTAACATTAGGAATAACTTATTGCTCATACGCATCCAAGTTATTAAAAACCTCTTTGAAAACAACATTTGTAGTTTTCTTTTGAGGTTTACCATCTCTATCGACAATCAGAATTTTCAATCCTTTTTTTGAAGTAACTCTAGAAACAGCCACGTATAGCTGACCATGTGAAAAACAGGTCTTGGAAGGAGTAGACCAACTTCAGATAGTGATTGTCCTTGGATTTTGTTAATAGTTATTGCGAAAGCCACAACCAAAGGCAATTGCCTTCTGCGCATTTTGAAAGGCAATCTGGTGTCTGATGTAGTTATCATCAATCTAGGAATATATATTGAATCCCCGGCCTTCTCTCCAGTAATGATCTTAGCTTTAACCATTAAATCCATAAGTTGAGTAATATGTAGTCTTGTTCCATTCATTAACCCAACCGCATGATTTATGTTTCTTAAAACCATAACAGGAAATCCGACCTTGAGTCTAAGAATATGGTTTGGCAAACCAGGAACTTTGATTTTGTTGAGAAAATCAGGACCTAATGCTTCATCATTCAACAAATTTTTGTCAATTGGATCAATACTATCTGCGCTGGTGTAAATCTTTTCTTCACCTGAATTTTTGTAAAAAAAAATAATTAATACGCAATATGCATATACAACACAAATCTATATATATAAAGAAGATATGGTCTCTCTTCTAGGAGAGCCACGTCATCAAATAGTTCAAGGAAAAATCAACACGTGTCAATGCATTAATGAGTTCGATTTTCTTTCGTTTTGATTCTTAATGGGTTTATTGGGCTTTTAAATTCTATAGGTTTATCAATGTTAGAAATCCAGCCCGATAAAGCTAGATAACCTTCTTTGCTAATGGCTACATATCAAATTACGGTTCGTCTTCTCCAATCTGTCTTCGCGAGAGGCAACAACGGAGTTTGGAATGTGAGTGAGACGAATCGTTGTGAAGAAACTCACGTTGTTGTTTCTTTGCGTTTTCGTGGGCTTTAGAGATTAAAGGCCCAAACAGATTAGGTTAAGTCGTCTCCTACCATCGATATTTTCAGAGTTGCAGCCGTAAATTCTAGAACTTAAACACACCGTCGAGCTCACCGTAACGTCTTCAGCTCCAATTAATACTTACTTTACCCACCTCCTAGCTTCCCCTGTAACGCATAAGATCCAACTTTATAGCTTCGTTACTCTCAGTTTAAGTCTCCGTTTTCTCTTTTCAAAGGCTGTGTGATATGTAATCAGATTGTGGAGACGCTTCGAGAGATTTTCGTGGACTCCGCCGAGGAGGAATCTCACGCGCTGCTCCTCGCAACCAATCCATAGAGGGTTTCTTAAACCTTTAATCTTACTTTCTTTTTATCTTCTTTAAGATGGAAGAAATTGTGCGTATAGGTTATTTGATTTTGAAGGTGTGGAGGAATGACGCAGAAGATTAACCTCATGCTAAATGGAAACTTTCTTACACCATTGTTAAGGTACCCTAAGACTAACATGGTTCCTCTTCAGAAAGTAATACATCTTCAGTAAAATATCATAAAAAAATGTTTTTTTTCTTAAATTGTTGTTAGGAGACTCAGGTTGAAGGTGAAGATCAAAACGACAAGAAGCTAGATGGTCAGCATCGTGGAAGTTGGTCTCAAAGGCATGATGAACAAGAAGGACCAAGAAGGTAATCAATATCCACTTACATTTTTTTACAAAGAGCTCATCTTTACTTAGTGGAGATTTCATTTGCCTCAATACTATTAGTCGCCATGCTCTTATCAAGATTACGAAGCTATGTTATTGACTGAGCATGCACCAAGGCAATTTCTGAATTATTTTCCTTCCCAGGAGTCCGCTCAATTGATTGTTGTTTCTTTTCTTTTCACCTTCTCTACCAAACTAACTTTTTCGGTAGCCAAGAGTCAGTTTTTTTTTGAAAACTTCAGGCTTCTGAACTCTCATTCTAGAAATCCAAGTTTTGTGTGGCACTCTCAATCTATGATCTTTTGTTCGTCTGATATTGTCGATTTCAAAAGCAAGTTGTTATCTAATTAAAGTATTTTTTTTGGGAACAGAAGCAATGATGACAAGAGAAGAAGCTGAGTCTTCTGGAAAGAAACAACACAATAAGTAATTTAGAAGAACAAGGGGAGCTGAAGTTGCAAGACATGTGGACATGTCCGTTGCTTTATAGGTTTAATTTCTTTCCAAACTCAACAAGAGCACTTCAAGTCTTTCATAGATCAAGTTCTGTTGCTTTATATTTTTTAAATTTGCACCGCTCAGACATGTCAAGTTAATAAATTTGCACTTCCACCCAGACTAGCCTTATCCATTTATCCTTACCCGCACAATGCCTTATAGTTTTTTATTTAATTTCAAATCACTATTAATTCATATGACATCAACTCGTCGGCACATCTATTTCTTTAGCTCTATTTGTTCAGATATAAGCACTGTAGAAGAAATCATTATCTAAACAAATTATATATCCCTGCGACATCACGCTTCATGTTATCATCATTAACATCTCGAACAAGTTACATATGGTTCATTACATCTGCATAATAACGACATTCCACAAGATACATATAAAACAAAACATTTACCAGAACGACACATAACATCATGCGTGAGCGACAACAAATCATTTTAAAGCTGTGGAGGGGATAGTTTATATGTTACTTCGGTGAAAATGTCAAGTTCATCCTCTCTAAAGTTATTTTATCCACTCTCATACATGGCTACAAAATTAAAACACAAATTCTACCTTACTTCTCATGCAAGTAAATCAAAACTAAAACTCCCCCAGAATAGCAGACGACGTCTTAATAAGCATTATCACAACCACTAATGATTAAAAAGTACGGTATTGTTGGTTTTAAAAATCAAACCCATTGGTCACAAACGTAAGTAAGAAATTTCTGAATGTAAAATATATACCATCCTTTTAATTAGAGTGATCACAATGGCACTACTTAATAAATAATATCCATAAATATGTTTTTCTTTTCTTTTATAATTTAATAATTAATAATTAGAGTGAGCAAAATGGCATTAGAGTGATCACAAGTTCTTCTTCAATCGACAACTTAATAATTAATATCCATAAATATGTTTTTTTTCTTTTATAATTTATGTTTTTAATACATGTAATAAACAAAAAAAAAATTATCCGTTCGGCTTACTATTCTTTACTATAATAAAGATCTACTTTATCAGCTGATTTTCATTATTTAGATATTAACGTCATAATTCATATTTACACATTTTTAGGATAATAATATAATTTAGAAAACATATTATTATTGTAAAACGTTATCTTCACATTTATTATCAAATTATATATAAATTTATACAAATTTTAATATATAATATCTATAGGTATATTGAGACTATAAGGATAACGACTAGCATAATCAACTTATTGCACGAGTATATGATCAATAAAGATACTAAAGAGCATGAGTATATGAAAAAGTATTCTTCATAGTTTTGTCTCGATTTTAAGACATCCCTATTGTCTAATTTGCATGTGTTAGTTAGATTGCTGTACATTACAGACTCCTCAAGGAGAGTAGCAGCAATATCTTTGATATTTACCATTTCAGAAGCTTCATTAAAGCTTTCTCTTTTCATCATATTCCTAGATTATGTAATGAAGAGGTTGTTGATGCAGTGGAAAATCAACTCTCTATCTCTAGACATTTCTTTGTGGTGAGTAAACTTTTTTATTTTAATGAACCGTAATTCAGCCAAAAAATGTAATTATATTTAATAATATTCGCTTGGCCTTTACCACATTATTGTTTCATTGTAATAAAAGCAATCTAGGATCATCAAAAGTTAAATGAGATGTATTTAGCCATCAGACATATCTCTCTTTCTAACATGTAGGAACACTATATCTAATTATTACATGTATACATATCTATATTTGTAAAATGTAGAAACACTATAGCTAATTATTACATATTATTTCATAAGAAACGAATATTAATAAACAAATATTGCAAAATACTCTGATATAAAATGCTAACATATTCGTATCCATATATTGGAATTTCATTTTCTTTTAAAATAATTTTAAAACACTGATCTAGGAGTGAAAGAAAATTAATGCATCTTCTCATGTTAGACAAATATTTTACTTGCAAAGACCATAAACCTAATTTGGGAGATAGATAGTGTTATTTTGTTGCGATGAATGCAAATTTATAACCATCAAAATGAAAGGAATGTGATGGTGCGAGAAAGAATTGTAAAGCAATCAAAATCAACTTTATATTGTGAGATAAAATGGTGATTCCCAAAGTAACCGTTTTTGGGAAGTAAAACGAATCGATATGGGAGAGGGACTACAAGCAAGGATGAGAACTTGAAAGAGAATATGTAGTTTTTTTTACTTAATTTTTTTATTTGTATATATGTTTTGAAAATATTGGGTCAGTTAAATTTGAGCCAACATATACAAACACAATACATTTATACAGATTTGTCCCGTGAGTATGTGGCTTGATTTTAGAGATTTAGCGATGTAGCACATATTTATCTTTAGATTAGCCACTACCAAAATATAAGAACATAATATTTGATTGTTGTAATACTTCTAAAGCAACAAAACTAATACCAAAAATTTACAAAATAATTTGATGTTAAAGAGTAAATAATTTTACATATTGACCCTTTACTTATTCAAATCAAAATAAATGATGCAAACTTTAATATAAAATAATATACCTTAAGATCTTCGATAAATATTATATTTTAAAGATTTTATAGAAAACTTTATTAGACGTACGCCAAAAACTCTTTTTGGTCAACTAATCTTTTTATAGATTGATAGATCACTCTCCAACTAAGGAAACAATGCTTACAATAGAAAATAACAAAGGCAAACCATCACAAAGAGAATGTGCTAAAGTTACAAGCGATAAGTAAGAAATTGATAGATAGAAGCCACTATACTTAAACAACCAAAGACATGGAGAAGTCCTTTAAACTTGATTTCCATAAACTGAGAAGTTATATGAAGTTACATCAAACAGAGAACATATATGAAGCTCCAAAGACTGAAATTGATACCACAGCTGAGACATGAGTAACAATCAGGATAACCACTAAGGATTCAACTTCATTAGTAAGAACAACACAACCTCAAGCCACTGGAAAGTTTGACTACGCAAACACTAAACCAGTTGATATCATCCTCCATAAGGTTCTTGCCATAAAGCCACTCAAAACAAATGAAATACAACCATTTATTAGCAAGGTGAAAATAGCAATTTGGAAGCGGACTGTATCATAAGGAAAACTTTAAGAACGTTTATAAAGCAATAACATATGACATAAAGAGATAGAAAAAAAGTTTAGTAAAAACTATTAGAAGTCAAATTATATATTTAAATCATCGTGTAAAAACCACGAGCATCGGAAACTCGAAAAACGTTCTCTCACTCTTATCACAATTGAATGCTAAAAAGAGAGAGATACTAAGTGAGTGGGAATTAAAAATAACATTCGAAAGAAATGAAACAAGAAAAAAATACATACAACACTTTTGAAGGATAAATATTCTAAAAAAATCATACTGGCAAACATCCCGCGCGTAGCGCGGACAAACACTAGTATAT